>JAPYZP010009028.1:0-33580 GCA_030522985.1 Torymus sinensis
GCTCGGTAGCTTATACCGCGTAACCTCTACTGCCCAAGCGTTCCAGCTATCTTTACAGGAGATTCCGGCAGTTTCTGCCATTTTTTTTTCTCAGTGTATGCTAGATATAGATCGAGCGAACGAGCGAGGTGGGAGGCCCGCGCGCGAGTTCTTGGGGTAGGGTAGGGTTCTGCAGCAGCGCAAAAGTGCGAAAAGGGCCGAGGGTTGCTAGGTAAAGAGAGACGCGACGACGTGCAGCGGCAAACTGCAGCGCGCGGGGAAAAAGCGAAAGGGGGAAGAGAGAGAGGAGAGGAGAGGAGTAAGAGAGCGAGAGTCAGCAGGCTAATGCCACTGCATGTGCGCGAGTTGCAACAAGGAAAGGAAGTCGGAGGGAGTGTGTTTGAGGGGAAAATATCTAGACAAATAAAATATATTTAAAAATTTTTTTTTTATTCCGATGAACGTCGCACTTTTTATTGGGTTTCAATTTTTTCTGACAATTTGCAGGCAAGATTCGTTATTCCAGTTTTAAAATAACTTTTGCTCATTAGTTGATAGTAAAAAACGAAGATGTACGCAGTTGCAAAAATACATGCCAATACTTGCTCGTATGGAAATGGAATAAGTACGAGGGAAACATATTTCTTGAATTACATTGCATATAGAAATATAAAGGAATAATCATTTATGAAAAAAGTAAAATACCTAAACATGTACTGCACTCGATTCTCGGATTAGTATACATTTTATCCAATTTTGAAATTTCAATTTCAATCTAAAAATACATCCATCCCCTTTTTACCTTTCGTTATATTACAAAAAAATCTCAGATTCCAAGAGAAACGGGCATAGAACATTTTTCCAAGGCTCTTCTTGGGACCGATTTTTCTAAATCCACCCCTCGGCAGCTTCCCTTACTTTCTATACAAACGTACACCTGCCATACGCATATCGCACATATCTACACCCCCATAGCGTTTTTATAACTTGAAGTGTAAATTCGCGCGGCGTCGGCGGCTGCTTATTTATGTTAATGAGCTTCTGCAGCTCGCTCAGCCGACTTCCTTCGCGCTTGATCTCCTCCCCCTTGCGCGCGTTCTCCCGCCTCCTTTGCCTTTCACCCCCCTTGCACATACGCACTTTTCCGCGGGGCGCGCTTTTCCTCCTTCCTCCCCCTCCAGCCACGCGTGTCTCTCCACTCGTAGGTACTAGCGATCCAGAAAACGCGCGACTCGCCTCATCGTTCTCTCCTAGGGGCGCTGCGGCAACAGCGGCTCTTACGCTCGACTTTTCCGCCGTCGCCGGCGCCGTCGTCATCATCATCGTCGCCGTCGCCGTCGTCGTCGTCGTCCTGACGATGAAAACTCCTACGCACACTTGTGTACGCGCACGAGTGTGCGGCGAGCGCTAGGAGCTCCGCGTATATACAAGTGCAGCGTGCATGTGCCGACGCCGCTGCACCGCCGACGCCAGAGAAATGGAGTGAGAAGCTCGCGAGAAGAAAGACGAGAGGGAGACTCGTGTGGGTGGATGTGTGTATGTGCGGCGGGCGCAGGGAGAGAGAGAGAGAAAAAAAGGGGGTAGCTAGGCTACGCATCGTGGCTGCATGCGCCCGCGAGAGAGGGATCAATGCACGCGGGTGCACCGCCCTGCCGAGTGTGCTGCACATGCAGCCCCCGCGCGTCTGCCCCGCGTGCATGCATGTATGTACTACATACCTAGGTGTATGTATATATGACGTTATACGAGCCGCCCCCGACGCGTGCGAGTCTCTCTCTCACTCCCTCTCTCTCTCTCTCTCTACGTTAGAGCCGCAGCCGCGCATCGTCTGTACGCATCCTCGCGTGCATACGTACCTATTACGTACTTTTTCTCCACCCCCACGCGCGAGAGCTTTTTCCTTTTTTCCCCTGCAGTCTTCCTTCTTTTTTCCTCTCCCTCTCTCTCTCTCTCTCTCTCTTGCATGCAGCGCGAGCGCACGCGCGAACCTGCCGACTTCGTTTTCATCAACCCCGTGCGCGGCAGGCTCTTTACGCGAGCGCGCGCGCGCAGCTGTTTTCGCCGTAATCTGTAAATGAGCTGCGCGCGTTTGATTTTTTTTTAGTCGTGCGGATGAGGCGAAAAATGTGGGCTGCCTATATGCTGCGCAGAGGAGAGTAGGGGAGCTTTGCTCTATATATGCGCCTGCGCCCGTGGCCCGTTGATGAAATCGCTTTAATTAAGACTTAGCCTAATTAATTTATTCGCTTTAATATTAATTGCTTGGCCCGTGGCTTGGGCTTGCAACCAAGCGCCCCGGGTTTCAAATGGCGACGTGGCACGGATAAAGGGATTTAAAAAATTTCACTGACAATGGCCACTATCGCGCGCAGAGGAGGCTCTAATGTAAAACTGTAATTTATTACAATATGCGTAGACTCGCGAGCTCTCGTGGGAGAACATTTTCAAGGAAATTAGATCTTATTTGTTTAGAGTTAAAGACTATAAATTGTGAGTATTGCAGTTTAAAAATGAAATAAAATTTTATTGATCTAAATTAAGAATTGATCCAATATAAATAACATTATTTTTGAACTGTATAATAATTATTAGGAATAAAATATTTTCTATGGTGTACCATTTGCAAATATTTTTTAAGCAAATAAATTTTTAAACTGTCAAATAAAAAAGTATATTCTCACACGGGGAGAAAGAAATCAGTAAAAATGACTAAACTGTCAAGTAACCCTGAATCAGCCCTGAAAATCCAAAATTTTGGAAATTTTTACTAGACTTTTTGGAAATTTTATAAAAAGTTTCATAAAAATTTTGGATTTTCACGTCTACCTCAGTGTTTTGTAAATTGTACTGATTTCTTTCTGTATGTGCATGTATTTATACTCATATAGCTTTTCACAAAAACGGGAAATTAAAAAGTTCGGAAAAAGCCGTGGTATAAGCATGAAAGGAAAGCAGAGAAAAACAGATATCGAAGTATAGCATGCTATACAGTGATACTTTGGTGAATGGAAAGTACCCTCGAGCGGTCGCGTTTCCTCGACGCGGCACCTCTCTTAATCAGATAGGTATCTGTTCTCGCGGCTGTGCTCGCGCCCGGTGTCGAATTGAATAATGCAAGCTTGCTCGTTCATTGATTCGCGCAACTGTGGCCCTCTAGCGCGCCTTGATTATCGTCAGTTTGTCTCGCGCGCAAATGCGTAACGGCCTTCCGCCGCGTCATTTTTGCATCTCGCGTTTCCCGGGCGAGAAAGTCGCGGGATTGAAAGGCTTTGTGAAAAGGCGTGTAACGGTCTCCGAGTGAATACGAGACTTGATAGAAGATAGGCGCTTGATGTGTAAGCGCGATCTATGCTGACCGCTTATTTACATGGCTGTAATGAAAGCGATTGAGAGATTTCGCCTCATCAATGGTAAACACTGGTAGGATTTTTCTTCGCATAAATAAATTTATTATTAAAATGAATGTGTTCTTTAGGAATTTGTTTTTCCAACTCTGTGTAGGTAGTAGGTAGAAACTGAAAAATTAGTTTACATTGATTTGCAAGTATATATAGATAACGTTTAATTAATCCTGTTATATATACGTGCGTAGGTACACTCAGAAAAAAATCTTCCTGCATCAAAAAAAATCTGCCTGTGGCAGGAAGATTTTCCGCTAAAAATAGCGCCTGGAGGATTTCCTCCTGCTAGATACAACTTTTCGGGGAGGAAAATCCTCTTGACACAAGAGGATCGTTTTTCTGAGTGTAGGTGTGCATGTACCCTAATACAACGGATATTACTAACGAAGACGTGGAGTTTAATCTCCTGGACGTTAAGCGCACGCGGTACAAGTCACTCGGGGTCTGATAAGAAAAACGAAGAGTCGATAATTAGATCAAGACGTATCAAGATGCCCCCTTCGAGTATTAGCCAGGGATAAAAGTCTAAGAATGTAGGCGGCGAATGACTTTAGTGAAGCACTTTTATAACGACCCCAGCCTTTAACGACTTTCGCTTCAAATTAATATTTCCTACATCAACGTCAAATCATTTACTATCATATATCAAAGTTTAATCACTTTTTACCCCCATTCTGCTATAGATAAACGTAAAGGTGAAAACAAACTATAATGATACAAATTTGTTAATTGTTTAAAAACATGTTTATTTTTAATAAAACTGTAGCTTTGTTGTAATATAACAGAAATATTTGAATTCTTTAAAGATATTTATTCCATAACACAGGATAAACATCCATGCGAAAACTAAAAGGCCGCAGCCCAGTGAAAAACGTTTAAGCAGCTGGAAAAAAATATTTATCCGGCGAACTCAAGCGCGGGCGCGCGCAATCCCGATGAAGTATCTCGAAAGTACCACTCGAGGCATGAAACGAAAGTGCAAAAGAGAGGCCACGCTGAAAACCCCGGGCCGATCGTACACACACACAAACCCGTATCCGCGGTGCGGAAGAACCAAAGAGAGAGAGAGAGAAAGGTACAGAAGGAGAGCAAGAGAACGAACGAGAGAATTGAGAGGGCCAGAAAGTTCGTCAGGCGCAAAAAGACGGGAAAAAAATGCGGGCGGGTGCGCACGCGCTCGCGAAAGAGAAAAAGACAAGAAGCGGAAGCGGGCGAAATCCGCGTAGGTGTGCGCGGTACACGATATATATACACATACAGAGGGGCGAAAGCTCAGCGTCGCGCGATTCCCAGGCTCGTTATCGTGATGTATGCTTTTTCGTGCGCGCGCTCGCGGGTCCCAATAGACCACCAGAGTCGGCGTGAGCACATGGCCCGCTGCGCGCACTCTGCGACGACGCAAGCAAGTGCACACGTGAAGAGGAGGAGGCTGCGATGACGATACACCGAACTCGAGATTTCGTCCTGGAAATCGGCTGCAAGTGGAATATGCTGTGTAGTCGAGGGCCGGCGCGCTCTAAATAAAGCGCGGTAGGGATTACAGGAAACCGTTTAGTGTATTTTAGAGACCTTCGATAATATGTTTTGGCTTTGGAGGATTAGCAGTGGCTGCGGCCAGTCAAGTGGTTTAGTAAAAATTATGGATATATTTAGAGGGTGCTGTCGAAGTTAAATAAGTATTGTTTTGGATTAAATTTCTTTTAATAATAATTAACTGGATTATTAATACTAGTATTCCAATGGAATATGTGTGAATGAACTTTAATGTATACTCACTAATTATTATTAATTAACTAGTGTAGACCTTTATACTAAAATGTATATAGTAAATAAGCAATAAATAAAATCGTCAAAAGATGATTTCGACAATTTAGGTAACATGAAATAACCCTATAAATATTATTTTTAAATTATTTTGACATTACTAAGTTTAATTTTATATGTAATTAATCTCCAGTGTAAGTTATAAGCAAAATAGTTAAGGATTCTTAAATTGCAAACCAGCTGAATAATGATAACAATAATTATAACGCTTAAACGTATCGTAATGCCGATTTCCTCCGACAATCTTATATGAGAAGTAATAATAAACATTGCACTAAACAGGTCGAGGCGCGAACGAGTTCCAAAAACAAGTTTCAATCACATAAAGTAAAATAATATATTCTCCATGACTCCGTTGACTAAAATACCCTCTTGAAGAGTATAAACAACGATGTAATTTTTAAATATTAAGATGAGAAAAATCTAGGATTTTCCCAACACTTCTCTTGCTATAAAATAATTTACTTCTTTATGATTTAGCGATTAACAGAAGAATCACGTATAGACAATTTTTTTCTAATTATAGATACATAAAATACATCTCTGACAGGGCTGTACTTACACAGTTATTTATTTCTAATTAGAATAATATAGAATAGTCACCATTACTTCAAATCAAGATAATCGAAATTGTAATTACATCACATTTCAGACAAGAATATATAGTTTATGAAGTTTAGCGTTTGCTCCGATCATTTGATTGTACGATTGTGCATAGCTATAATAGATTAGCCTTTTTAAAATTTATATCTAGTCAATTTTAACAGCGAATTACAACTTATATACAACAATCTATAAATAATCCACGGTACTTAATCGAAGCAGTGCACTTTGGTTAAAATACCGTTGCCTATATAGTAAAAGCAGCAAACAAATTGATTGCATGTAAATTAAAAAAAAAAAAAAAAAAAAAAAATAAATATACTCTGCATCCGACTTGCCATAATTTGCAGCAGGGGATACGGAGAAAAAGGGGGGCGCCATAACGCACGACGAGGAGCGGCACACACGGGGTGTGACTTTCCGCAGCCACATAATTATCAGCGTACTTGGCCCTTGCCATTTTAATTAATATTAATTGAATTCCACTTTGGCGAGTGCGCGTGTAGGCGCGCAGACTCTCGCGCACATATATGCAGTACAGCGCGCGAGTAATAGACATAAAGCCCGATGTCACGAGATACGCATGCATGCGTAATTACGCTGCGATCCGAGCGAATGAACGAGAGAGTGCCCCTCTCTCCTCTCCCGTTCCTTTCGTTCATGCATCTCGCGCTCGCTGGATTCCTTTTAATCTTAGACGTTTAAGCCCGCACTCTCTCTCGCACATATACGCGTAATTACGTGTAATTTCATTCGATTGAAAATACCCTTCCTCTCTCTCTCTCTCTCTCTCCCGCTTCCCCTCGGAGGCGCATATATCGCGCGTATATATCTATCGGCGCGCGGCGAGAGAGCCGGAATCAAAGGTCCGCGCCGCAGCAGCAGTAGCAGCTTCTGTACGCGAGAGTGGAGATAGAGAGAAGAACCGGGAAGCGCTGGCGCGCCGATAGCGCCGCGAGGAACATATATACGTACACCTCTGGGCTTTGCACTTGCGGAAAGACAGAAGCGCGCGCGCGCGCAGTCGTCGTTGAAAAAGAAATAAGAGAGAAAATGAGGAAGAGAGGAGGAAGCTTTGGCTGCTGCTGCTGCTTCTGCCGTCGACGTCGCCGTGGCGCACCGGAGATTCCACAATCCATCGGGGGATAGAGCAGCCGCCGCGGCTGGCCGACGCGCGCGATCCTTCGAGATCCTAGGGCGGGACGAAAGGTCCTGCGAGCTTCGATTTTCTCTCGATCTCTCACCGAACGTTTCTCTCTCTCTCTCTCTCTCCCGCTCTCCTGCACACACTTCTCTCGCCCCCATGGAAACGGCGACGCGGGAATTCAGCGGGCGGCGGGAACGCGAATGCCACGAGTGACGATGGATTCCCTCTCTCGCTCGCTATATCTATAGTACACCCTTGGCTTTTCCCTCGATTTTTTGCGCGAAATTCCCCCCCTCCCCCTCCTCTCTGTCGAAGTTAATAAGGGCGTTTTATGGATGTGTGTGTGGGACGCTCGACTGTAGAAAAAAGAAGAGGGATTTCGCGGCTGGAAAATTGTTGAAATTTGTTCGGAAATTCTGTATTGTATAACTATTTTCCGACTTTGAATGTCAAGATGTTTGAGATTGTTTAGTATCGTTATTTGAGGATTGTTAATTTATTGTAAATTAACAGAAATTAACACTGGTAAAACATTTCTCATAGATGACAGTAGTAGGAACGCAAAATATTTATTTATCTAAAAAAAAAAGAAAATCAAAAATATTTTACTTAATGTAAGAATTTAACATTCTTTCAAACAATCATTGATAACAAAACAATGTTCATTATCCGCAGTAGTTCACACCCATATTCACGGGATTACGCGAACGTGTTACGTCGTAGTTCTGGAAATTATGTCACTGGCACTTGAGCTATGCAAACACCGCGCGACTCGGCGCAGCTATAGACAGAGGCGCGCTGCACGACACCCCCAGCATATAAGCGTATATATACGTGGAATAAGCGCGTCGACTCGCGGATGCCCGATGTGTAAATGCGTATCACCCGTGGATCGAATATTTCCGCCCGTTAGCGGCTATCCTGTTGCATGCCGGAGTCATTAATGAGCCTTCAATTACGCTAGATCAGTATGATCAAGCGTGGATGCCGACGTAGTTATGCGTCGCGTGTATGTGTGTGTGTGCATGCGCGAACTGTTGCTGCCGCTGCCACCGCCGCTGCGTGATACAGTCGGCAAACGGAAATGCCGACGCTCGCTTGCATGTGCGATTTCGCGCGTTTATATATGCATTATTAACCCGCGCGCTGCAGCGGCGGTGGCTACCGCGCGCGTTTCTACGACTGCGGGGCCGCGCCGCGTAAAGTAAGAGATTTGTCTCTCGTAAAAACACTTTATGCACTTGGTAATTATCAACTTTCCCAGATTATAATCTAATAACGCGTGTCGTTATTCCACCAGTCTTATCTGCGCCTGAGTATTATTTAATTTCTCCATGTAAATACGCGATAAGTATGCGCTCTTAGATTTCCCGATATCGTTTAACGCAATACATGTTATTTATTAAGTTTCTCGGCTAGATTTAAGTAAGACAGTCGGCTTAGGCAACACGAGATTAAATTTGAAGTATTTTCATGATTATAACAAGCTTTACACTCGAGTGCTATTATAGATAAACGTAACGATTTAAAAATGCTTTTATAAGTTGAATGTTTATAGGATTTTTGAAGAACTAAACATGCTACTGTTCAGGCTCGATTTCCCAACTATATTTTTATGACTAATATACACTTTTACGTTGAAATTATAATTATAATCATATCACATACCTTTTCTGTGTAACTGTAATGCTTGATAAGGTTTAGTTACAGAAGCTAACATTAAAATAATACATCAAAGCTTTGAAAAAGACATCACCATAAACATACAATGCACGTCACATAACTCCCACGCTGTTACGATTGCAGGCGCGAAAAAAGCCCCCTAAGGATACAAATGAAATCCTGGACGCGGTGTAGCGCGCGTAATTTGTCAAGCGTAAAACCATTCTGAAAGGCGGCGCACAAGTACATATATATACATACATACGTACACTCGGTGAAAGAGAGAGAGAGAGCAGTGCCCGTTAATTACGGTTTTCTAAGCGGAAACGCAAAAGTCATCGCTCGTCGCACGCGCGTTTTCGCGCCCGCAAAGAAAGAGCGGAGTAGGGAGGCCCCTAATCTAATCCGCCGTCCGCGAGTGTTCCGTACAAATCGTTAATTGTCACGCGAGGCGCGCAGGGGGAAGGTGACGAGGGTGCGCGGCCGGCGACGCACGCGTGTGTCCGTAATTAGGCGTGTGCGCGCGCGGAAGCGCGTATATGGCCGGTATCGATCGTCGCGCGGTCGAACTTGACAGAGACAATGAAGAAAAAAAACAGGAAGGGGGGAGAAAACGAGAAATGCAGAGTAAAAGGGCGTGCATATATGTATATATATACACAATATGCCGAGACGCGGGAAAGTGGGAGCGAGATCACGAGAGGGTTGAATATATACGTATACGTGCTTCGTAATTAACTCGCGTCTTTCTTAACACCTGGAAGAATGGATTTATTCAATTAAAATGTTTAATTAGAACATTGAATGATGTGGCGAAGCTTTTGATTACTGAATATAATTTATGTATGAACAATAGTAACAAGTTTATGGTAGGCTGAAAAATCTCGTGTAAAATTTATTAATCTTTTATAATTGAATACACTACTTGCAATCAAGTTATTATACGTATTTACAGTTCTGTTGAATAAAGTTTTTAAAAACCTCAAAAAGAAGAATAAAGAAGAGAAAAACGCGGTGAAATACGGGGAATTGGAATCAGATGTCGACGTGGAGACTTCGAGCAGTCAGTAAGGGCACGACAGCGATCGATCGTCTGGATCTCGACTTTGGCTTGTCTTGCTGATCTTAACCTTCGAGATCCTCTTAAGGGATTTCCATGTACTTAGCTCTGTGTAACTATGTACCGAAGCGTAGGCGTTATTTTGCGTCTTATTATCTCTTTATTTACACTGTCGTAGTGAAATATCGATTGCTCAATCCTTCGATTTGAATAACTCTATTGTCTCCGAGCTTATGTACTTGAATTCGATGTACAAGGCGTTGAGTGTCGAATGTAAACAACACAATACGGTGAAGTAAAAAATCAATCTGATTTTCAAGTTATATTGATAAAAATGTTTCAAGAAGCTTTCGTAAGACATCTTCAATCGATCATTATTAAAAGAATATCACGTACATTGTCGTAAATAATACCAAAAACAAAAACCGCATCACGAATGAATTATTCAGTATTATTACAAGAAGCATAATACTTTATTCTTGCATTAATATAACATCAGCAAATTTATATGCATTGATAAGATCCGGAAAGAGAATTAGTATCGATCATCATGAATTTCCGCAAAGCCCAAAGAATCTATTATTCAGTTCTCTCCTCTCCCTCGGCGCATTTTTCCGCCTAATCTGATTGCCGCTATCAAAATCAAATTTCCCGGCGCCGACGAATCACTGTTCCCACCTTTTCGAGGTCGACGAGAATCTTGGGCCGCCAACGACGTGCAACGATAATTTTCCCCGAGTCATCGCGTCTTAGTATCGAGGTCTAGAATCTCCCGCAGGGGGGAATATCTGGGCACACGCGTGAGGAACGACCGCAGAAAGACGCAGACGCCCAAAGAGGAAAACCGAAAACCATTAATTTTGTTAATGTCCGCGTAAAATAAGTTTTGCCTACTTGCGTATCGTATCGCGGCCTGCTATAGTTTCACTGCCGCAATCTCACTCGGTTTAGCTGCTCGCTTTTTCTTAGCTGTATGTCGGGGTGCCAAAAGACACATAGTGTCTAGCTACTACAATACGATCCACGAGTGTTCAACCATTTTGACTAGTGAGACATCTTTACGGCATCAGCATTTATAAAGTTAGAAAATTACGTAAATGGTAAAAACATATATTTATGTAATCAATCACTATTATTATTAACAGTTTCGAAGAAGTTATTAATCCAGGAGAAGTCTGTACAAAGCAAGCAACAATTGAACATCGTTGAAAAGATAAGGACGTGAGGTAAAAGCTCGTTGCAAGCAGTCGTAGATTCGTGTAGCTTAATACTTGACGTAATAAAGAGCGAAGATGAAGAAGAAAAGAGCTCGCGCTGAAGAAAGCGGGCGACGCACGCGTAAGAGATTACACGGGCGGAGAGTGAAACACTTAGTTGCAAAACGAAAGATGGAGGCGGACAATGCGGCTTGTAATTCCGCAGTCGGGTCGTTAACTTACGCGCCTGCTAATAAGTCATTAGGAGAGACTGCTGCGAGAGCCGAGCGCATAACCCACCAACCCCCTACGTTACAAATCCCGCTTATAAATACACGAGCGCGCATACGTGTGCATGTATGCACACACTGCTATACAGATGTGTGGGTGGGTGGGGAGTGTGCCCGAGAGAGAGATGGAGAGCAGATAGATGTCTTGTTAGCGACACCCCCGGCGAGAGAGAGAGACTCTTTCTTTCTTTCTTTCTTTTCCGCCCTCGCGTCGCTCGTGCACGCGCGGCTCGCGCTTTACAAAGCCTCCCATTTATACGGGGTGTGCGACGACAAATAAAGAGCCGTCGTCGTCACGCGCGCAGTGCACGCAGGTATATACACACATGCACTACTAGCGCCAAAGGAACGTGAACTGCGTTACTCTCGCCGGCTGTTCCTAAACGGGCGCGAGCGCGGCGCTGATCTGATAATCACGGCTTTGCTCGCGATCTCAAAAGAGTATGCGCGCGCGCACGCACACGCGGACCCTTTTTGAGGATACTTCAGGCTTGCGTTCCGCGAAAAGAAAGGCGTGCGAGCGTCGTCGCGCGAGCTGCGCTTTTTTAAGAATAAGAGCCTAGTATACTGCCGTGTTGTTTTTCGTTTTTTTTTTGCTGGTCGAAGGCTAGTAGACAAGAAATTTATTTGAGTTGCAATATAATAACAATATTGGAAAATCTAGTTAATTTCTTCGGTTATTGGATTTTATGATTAAAAGTGCTAAGTTGAAAAAAATTTTACAAGAAATCGGTATAGCGAAAAATTAATTAAGAATTTCGTTCTCGCTTCTTTGCTTTTTAAAGAGGAAATATGAGGCTGTAATAGTAGTAGGTGCATAATTTTTAATTAGAACTTTCGAGGGCTACAAAAAAATCCAAAAAAGCTGACTTTCAAAATCATTTTCATTTTCCACTCATGATTTTTCCAGTAACAACCTTTCATTAAAAGTGAAAAATTGTGAATATTTTGTTGCTATATTTTGTCATTTATAAATGTAACAGTAAAATCGGTTTCTATAAAAATAAAAAATAATTTTCTTTATATAATAGTACGGAAAAATTTAGTTAACAGAAAGGTTAAAGTTTTCCTATATTCTAAATAAGGAACCGAGAGTTCAATAAGTTTCTAAAAATCCCACTACTCTTAAATATTTTATATCGACAGAAACGTCTGTGTCGAAGAGGGAATTTTTCTAAAACTGCTAACGTATAGGGTCTTACACGTATAGGTTACTTAGAGTCTCTTTCCGCAGTCGCTGGAGAAGTCGACCGAGACATAAATAATCTCGCGCGCCCAGGGAAATCCGCCGCCGCCGCCACCACCACCTTCTGTACCATTGCGTAATGCAACGCTCGCGCGATACCATAGAGGCGCGAGATTTATCTATAACGGCTCTTGCATCGGGCTCGCGCGACGACAGACATACAAGATGGATAAGGATTTTTGCGCCACACGTCCTGCGCAGGGCGTGTGATAGATTTGTTCTACCCGTGTCACATTAAATATGGTTTATTTCTCTGACCAATACACACGCGCGCGGACACACACATACACGTGGTTCACCTATTTTTCGCATACTGCGAATATGATCGATGCGAGCGTGTGGGTTTTTACTAATGCCTCTCCTTTTTGCGCGCCGTATTTCATTTATTGATCAGGTTTTCGCGCGCCCGCGAGCGACAGAGAAGGAGTATGCATGCGTGTGTATATATATATATATGCGAAGTGTCGCCACGCAGAGCGAATGATTGAAGCGGAATTTATCGACCGGAACTGGCGACGACGGCTGCCGTGGCCTATTCTTCGCTGGGCTTTTTTATTGGCTGGGGAAAAATGCGCGTGTAGAATTAGTTCGACGTTTCGAATTGATGATGTTAAATTTACAAGTCCAGGTATCGTAAACACTTTGCAGGGTAAATTTATATGAATAGATTGCTCGATATAT
The DNA here is from genome assembly GCA_030522985.1 of Torymus sinensis. Classification (NCBI taxonomy): domain Eukaryota; kingdom Metazoa; phylum Arthropoda; class Insecta; order Hymenoptera; family Torymidae; genus Torymus; species Torymus sinensis. The sequence goes on from JAPYZP010009028.1 coordinate 13,090, forward strand.
GTGGCGGTAGTTAGATCAAATTTATTGCGTACAAATTAGTATTGCTGTGATTAAGAAAACCACGCAATACCACGTAAAAGTAGGTATATATGACGAAAAGATCTCGTTAGGTACTATAATTGTATACTTTATTAAACGCGAGATAATTCGCAGGGAGACATAAATTTTTCCGATACCTGCGCACCTCTCGCTATAAAATAATGAATCGGCCAAGTATATGACGCACCGCGGCGCACCGTAAATGACTCGTACGTTTTCCCCGGGGACAGATGGCCTCTCTTCGGCGATAAATTAAGCCTGCATCACGGCGAGTAAACGCCGGAACACACGTGTATACTTGGCGGCTCTCTCACTCTCTCGCTCTCTCTCTCTCCAGGAGTTCGCAAGGTCAGAGACTCGCCGGCGGTCTATGATTCGCCGTGTGTACACGCGCGCTTGCGAATGTAATTACGCTTAATCGCAAAATTCGACTGATGGATGATCGCGCGCACTTTCGCGATCAAACGCGCCGGAGATTTATCGAGAAGCGAGACACGTATACACACTTTCTTATACCCGCGCAGCGCGAGCACGAGTTCGCTCCTTCCGGTTGCGATCATCGCCGCGTGATGCACTCCGCGCTGAATTGCAAATAACTTGCATGCGTTACACGCTTTAATTGAAGATGAGGGCATTTTTCGGCTCTTGATTGCGGGTTAATTCCGACGTTTTATTGTTCGCTAAGAGAATGCTGGTACGGCGATAGCTCAATTAAAAACAGTAACTTTTTTTATTATAAAGTCCTAAACAGAAAATAGAGCGTCAGTTAGTTTTCTACCACCTGTATGTAAACAATTTACAACACTAGTTATCTCAAAAGCATTGCGCTCGCTTATATTTCTCGCTCATTATCAATTAAACATTTGTAATACAAGCGATAGGCCCGAGTAAACAGAAATAGCAACACGGCTGAATTAGATCTAATATCTCGCGCGCGCGCGCGCGTATATTCATTAAATAACTCGGCGTCGGTGCTGCGGCGCGTTGCATCGATAGGAATCGCGCGGCAAACACAAAAATCCTATCTCCGTCGTTAAATCATCTGAAAACCGGAGAAATATCCCACGATAAGGATCGCTGCTCCCTCTCGCTCGCTCGCGTAACGAAATTTTTCAAACACGCGCGCGCGCGCAGCCCTCCTCGATGAGATTATCATTGTTCGGCCAGTCTAAAAAGGCAACGGGCTTATCACGCGCGGGCAATCATCTGCCGTGAAGCGCGCGCGCGCACTGCTCGTCTGCGGTAACGGTAAGCCGAGATGAAGGCGGAGAGCGAAAGAGAGGCAGAGAGGAGAGATGCTGGACCTAGGCGAAGGCTTTTATAGCGGCCGCGCGCACTTTTTCGCGCAGTCTTTGCGAGTATTGCATGGTTTCCTCATGCGCAGGTGTGTGTGGGTGTGTGTACGTGTGCACACATGCGCGTGGAGCCGCTGACGGGTCGCGGTTTGCCGTCACTCTTCACAGAGGCCGCCACCTACCGACGGCTCCCTTTTCCATGCACCGTCCCTCAGCTGCATTAGTCTGCCGTGCTGTAGCGAGTCAATTAAGGATGCGCAGCCTGCGAAAATTTTATGACAGAAGCTCTTGCCGTTGCGGCATTGATGAGGTGAAACGGAAGATGTCAAGTAACATCGTAAACTCGATTATGATAGCAAAAATTGTAGTTGAAATAACATTGATTGATGTCGTAAATTTTTACTGATACGGAATAGATTGAGCGTGATAATTATTTATGGATTTTAAAATGTGCTTAGATTGAAAATCACTAAAATCTTGGCGTTCCGTGTAATTGCGGGTATATAACGTCAAAGTTTCATTGACGGCTAAATGTGGTTAGAAAAATGTCGTTGTATCTGGTATGTATTCGACAACTTTTCGTTTTGCAAGTTTTCTTTACAAAAGCGATATTACATGCCATGGATATACTATTAACTAATGAAATCTTACTCAATATTCACAGCAGTTTATAATTTCCGCTTCAGTAAGCCTCGGTTCAGATCACTTTCCACGCCGAAAGGCCCCCTTTCCGATCACCGAAAGGTGACAACTCGAATCTTGTGCAAAGCTATACCATGCAAGTTGATTATGAAAAAAATCTTCTCTAATTGCACGACAGAATTGCCAAGTAAAATCGCCAAGACGCGAGTATAATTTGCCAGTTAAGAAGCCAAATAGTCAGCGCGAGCACTCGGGCATAGAAAGTGCAATAAATAAAGGTAATCATATAGCCGGCAGTCAATTTAATTCAGCAGTTCATTCCTCACGAGAGTGCCCGCGACGTTTTATCGTGCGGGAGCGGCTATGAAAGTGGGCAAAAATATTCCGGAAGGCTGTAAAACGCTTACGAGCGCCCACTGCCCGTATATGAGCGCAGAGCTCGCTGCCGCGTATAAATTGGAATATTAGAGATTCTGAAACCATCATATATGTTGAAAAAAGGCTAAACGTAAGCGCGTGTGTGAAGATCATTTTGAAATTGCATATTTTATTACTGGTTAACCAATGGCTTTTCATAAAACTGAACATAATTTTCATTTACAAAATTGGCCAATGATAAAATCTTAATTTGTAAACCCGCATCTATAAGTTGGTTTTGTAAAATAAATAGTTGTATCGTATAATAAATAACAGCAGTTTTAGAATACATATAGAAAGCGTTTAACGCTATATATGTATTCCGGGGCAATCCACATCGCGTCCCATTAATAGAAGTTAAAAATGATAATTTTACTAGACATTTTCCGACAGTTCTCATTTAGGGCCGCACTCATCCGTGGAATGTTCTATATATAAATTTAACAGCGCGGCCGAGTGTGCCGGCACTGAATTCCGCTCTATAAGTGCCTGCACGCGTCCCATATACGTCGCGCGGGCGGCGCGTCGTTATACCCGGAGCGTATATACTTGTAAATCTCTAGGTGCATCGCGGCGCGGTCCACCCACGGAATTAACAGTCGGCCCGTACAGCGTCGAGAGATACGCCCGGACACACCGGCTAGGTGTGCGCCAATGCCGCGCGCGACCCTACATAAACATTCGCGCATGGGAACCGCGAGTCCCGTCTATAATTCAGGCGCGCGCCTTCGTTAGCGCGCTTATGCGCTCATAACGCGCGCCTCGCCATCTCTACGTGTATTATGCAATTCCAGCTGAGTGCCGTTTACACCTGCAGCATTAGTCCTACGCCAGAGAGACTCCGAGGGCGCAGCGCCCTTTCGAGATTGTATTATACGAAAATCGATACTCAAGATCGCTTTTTAATAATAGCCATCGCGCAGGAAAGGACGAGCCCTTCGATTTAACCTGCTTCGCTTTGTCCCAAGTCCTGCTAGATTGAGTTGTTTCGCATAAAAGCAGGCTATTCCCGGGGTTCGCGTTTTGCATTCATCCTTATTTCCACGTTAAACAATAATAATATGACATAGTAACATTATATATAAGAATAAAAATGAATCCATTTGATATTTTTACATAAAATCTTTAAGGTTTTATTATAAATGAAATAAGTTCTTCAATTGGATCGGCGTGGTTTCCTTACAAAGAATGGAACCTAATAAGTTTTCCATCTCAACAGTTATTGTATACTGAACACATATTATTGAACGTTCTACAATTGTTAGAATATTTTTATATTTTTGAATTATTAAATTCATTTGATATTTTTATATAAATTCACAAAGAATTTTATATTATTAATAAATGGTTTCCTTACGAAGAATGGAACATAATATATTATTAATATCATTTTATTAAATATTAACAGTTTAAATAAATCATGCGTTGAGTAAAACTCTGTTAAATCTAATATTACTGCATTTCAACATCTTATTTGGAATGACAAGAAATAATAATTAAATTACTTTATTAATTATTCTTGGAATCGAAAAATTAATTATAAATAGAGGAAAAGGTAATAATTATAAAAGCACAGCGCGAGTAAAATATATGTGTTATTTTTAAAATATTCTTGCGGTGCCAGAAGCAAGCAGGAACAATTTACGAACCTCGTGTAAAATAGTGACGGTGTGAAGATGATTCCCGTAACACGGATAAACAAATTGATTTATCGCGGGAGCAGCTGTCACCCCACGGAGCGCTGTACTCGCGTTACGCACGCCGACTTTTCCGGGCGTTAACTCCTCGTTTGACTTCGACCGGAAAAAGGGGGGGGGGCGATGAAAAAGCACGATAATCGCATAAGAATCGTGCGTACGTGTGTACATATCGCGCAGGATTGGAGTGTGCGCTAGAGGGGGAGTGAGCGTGGGCTCCGCACCGCCGCAGAGACAAATGTGAACGAGCGCGGAACGGGCGATATATATACATACGCACGGAAACACACATACGAGCCGACAATAATATCATTCATACGACGCGGGCGCGCGCGCACGCACGCGCGATTAACATAATTCGATGTCGGCGGATTAGCTGACGTATTTATTAACGATAATGCGCGTGCGCGCGTGGCCTGCCTGAAATCGCCGGACATTTGGAACATTACACCAATAAACGTCACGCGCTCTCGACGCCTTTATACGGATATCCCCCCATGGGAAACGCCGGACGTTTGCTGTCTCACTTATGCGCGCGGTTAGCACGAGAATGTTTTTCGGATGCTCCCAAGCTGGGATCGTAAATGTATTATTAAGTGTGCTATCAAAATAATAACATCATGTTTGTCTGTGTTATACACATTTTTTCTCACAAATATTTCTTTTACTGTACCAATGAATTAAGGTATTCAGATTAGAGCGATCTGATATGGTAGTTTGGTTTCGTTATGAATGAATTTTCATATGTAATAAAGCTATAATTATTATTTTACATCTCTAATGATATTGAAAATTGTTATTTAACGAAAATAATTTAGGTTATATTTTAATTTAAAAATATGATTTAAAATATATAACGTTATTTATTTTTAAAAAATGCAGCTCAATCACGTCGATAAAAAGCTTGAATATTCTTTTCTATAATTTAATTGTTCAATAATTGCTCATAAAAGTTTTCATTTATATGATGGAATAAAAAAAGCAAAGTCCATTATACGTAGTATTGAATATTCAATGCAACGCAAACTTTGATAATATTTCGCAATAAAATTTATACAGTTGAAAATTTGAAAGCACTTTACTTAAGTATTCAAACGTTTAATTATTTTCATTTAAGCGATATTAACATTTAAATTCATACTAAAGTTAAAAGATCGCATCATATCGCCTAAGCTAATAACATTTAAAAACTACATAACTATAAGTACCAGTTTCAAGCATCTCACGTTGACAGCGAACAAAATAAAAATGTTGCTACGTTTTTCATCTCAATAAAAAAGTCGCGAAAGGAGCATGCAGTCTTTAACAATTCCATTTTACATCTCAATTAACTATCTCAACAGCAATGATGCGCTCTCGGCAAGGTAGTACTTTAGAAATCACTAAGACGCGTGGCCTATACCGCAATTATAACACACTGCGCGCCAGCAGGCGCAGTGCACAGAGAAAACTCGGCGTCAACGTCGCACCGCCGCGGCGCTGATCAAATTATAGGTTTAAGCGCTTGCACTTGGTGCGAGGAAAATGCACACGTCAAAGATGATCAATCTAGTTCTTCCTCCTCTACTTCTTCTTCTTCTTCGTCTTCTTCACTCTCGCTTGCAGTCGAAAGCTCGCGCGCGTAAGACCGGCTTTACACGACGCGAAACCTCGCGCATGATACGTTTCTGAGAAAAAGGTCGAGCGAACGAGGCCCCAGCGCACACATATACACGCGTACATATACATACGCACGGGTACGCAGCAAGTGAGTAAGTACGTGCGGTCGTATACGCCGGGGGAGGATCTACATGAAGGTATCGCTTGCGTGGCGCGGGGCTTCCTATATGTACGTACCGAGCACTCCGCATATACATACACTTTCCCGGACGAGTCGCGTGCATGTGTGCTTTACTACCGGGAAAAAGAACCCCCTTATGCCTTATGGCTCCTGGATTATGGCGACTATCATCCTATCGGCGTGCAGCGCGAATACGACGGCCATGACAAGCCGGGAGAAGAAGGACGGCCCTTCGCCAGAGTCTCTCCTTTTGCCCACCTCCTTTTATCCGCGGGCATGCAGCGCTTTCAGGTGCAGCGCATTCGCGTGAAATTTCAGTGATGCGATAAGTAGACGCCTGCGCTCGCGCCCGCTGGGAGTGACATAAAAAACTCGTTTGATGACCGTCGTGTGTGCGTATGTAAAGAGTGGAAGCAGATCAATGGCAAGACTTTTCATTTTAGTCGAAGGTTTATAGCGATTTTCTGCACAATCCGTGTTCGTCGATGGGTTGGAGTAAATGGAATTTTCACAGTTTTCATTTTACAATTGAATTTTTTTAATAAATAATAGCCACGTTTTCGAATCTGCAAAAGAAAAAATTGTTGGAAAAACCTTAAAAAAGCTTCGAAGAGACTACCCCCGGAGAGTGGGGCATGGTTTCAGAAGTTACCCTAATAAAAAAAAATAAAAAATGAATATTGAAATTCGAATTTTTGTTAGTACAATCTGTAAAATGTATACTTTTTGCATAAAACATTTTCATGTAAAAAAAAAAGAAAAAATGAAATTCAAATAATTGGTTTGAATTTCAGAACCTAAAAGTCACGAACGTTCATGAATTTATTATTTAAGGGTGGAAGCAAAATAAGTAATAATCATCATTGGAATCGGATGTACTGCAAAGTTTATTTCACAAACTCTAATTCCTTTTTTTAATCGATCTTTTTCGATGGGTTGTTAAAAAGTTATGCTAGTAACCTCACATTTGAATAAGCGATGTAAGATTGTAGGTTATGTAATCTTTAATTTATCATGACCTCCACGACCAACCCGTAAGATACTTGTGCCCCGCGATATAAGGCAAATGGAGCATTTCAACTCATGTTCATTTTCCCTTTAAACAAAAAATACATTTGCTAATTTTTTGTTTTCATACAAAGGGGATTTGATTCTTTGTGAGATACTTATTCTTACTATTTTTATTAAAAAAATTTTAAGCTATATAAATATTTGTTAAGCTAAAATTTTATAATAAGAGGTCGCGCTCGTGCTCCACTCTCTCCTAGCAAAAATGTTTCAATCACGCTGCAAAAAATATCACCTGATATTTTTTTTTTTTTGTACGCCATGCAATATACTAACAGAAAGACTCTAAAGCAAAGTTTTTTATCAATCGCTATTTTCAAAATTGTCAATACGATAACAAATAACAAATACGCGAAAGTTAAATTTTTCACTATATTCCGCGTATTTTATTTCAATTTTGTTTTAATTTTGAGCATCAAATATGAAAAAGGTACTTTATATATATTGACAAATTTTACTCGGCTGTTATATGATATGTAGGAAAAAATATAACAAAATTGTACTAAAATCGAGTTTTACAAATAGCTGGTATAGGAGGCCAGAGTCTGCACGTTTCGAATACACTGTCAATATTTTTAATAACACGAAGAGAAGAAGAGAAAACTACAGCGGCCGTCCGCCAACAAATAGAAATTAATGAAATGTAAACGTTTGACATATTGTTAAAGTTCCGCATAGTTAATAGTTGCGTATACACACACGCGCAGCGATATAGGCAGGTTCGCGGAGCTTTCGAGAGTGCAGCGGGAACGCAAGCAAGCAGAACAAAATAAACGAGCCCGATCAAATATATACGTATAAATACAGAATAGCAGCGGCAGCGGGTTCGCTTCGATACTTCTCTCCTGCAAAGCGCGAGAGGGTCTCTCTCTCTCTCTCTTCTCCCGGATTTATTGGCGGATATTTATTAAATCGGATTGCCGGCGCGCCCTAGTGAATCTGTATTTGTCCATTGTCTCGCCGATTTAATTACAAACATCAATATGTTTCCACCGCCGACGCCGTCTCAATTCCCGCTGTCTCCTCCCTCCCTCTTGCTTCTATGTATATTTTTTCGCGACTCGCCCCCTTGCGACTGCCACGCGCTTGTATAAAACGCTCTCCGGAGATTTTTTTGTGCGTTGCGCGCAATCCGCCAATATGCCCTCGGCCGCTAGCACACGCACGCGAGAGGGTTGTTTCTCCCCGTCGTTTAGTTGCGCAGAGGTATTTTGCCTAGCGAGAAGCCCAAACGAATTAAGCAACTATTTTTCAGTCCCTGATATTGGCTCCCTTCTGCCTTTTATTACAGAGAAAAGTTGCGTCGCGCGTTCGTACTGCGGTATTTACATTTGTGTTTTTATGAGTTTTATGCTGTGGACGAGAACAACTAAAATTGAACTGAATTCCATATTTTTCAACTGAAATCAACATTTTTATTAATATTTCTTTCAAATTATTTAAGAAGTGATAATTTAATTTTCCATTTTAAATGAAGCTTCATTCCCGTGGGAAGAAGGTATTTTCTGAGATTTAAATTTTTAGGCAGTTTGTTAAACTTTTATACAGCGGTTTTTGAAAAAAAATTGGAATATAGCGAATTAAAATGGTTCCAATGTAAAGATAAATTTTCTTAAAAAAAAAAAAAAGAATAGAAATATTTTATATGCTGTTAAAACATTCCAAATGTTTATTTCAGCCGAATAAAAATGTCGAAAATTGACATATTTCCAAAATATTTTGAACAATCTTTTATTATCTGCAAAATATCCATTTGAGAATTCAGCAGTATAACTAAATATTTTTCCTGGTCCAGTTCACCGATTGATACGTAACCTATTGTCACGTTTATACGTATTGTTTACAGTGAAAATTTAAAAATAACCAAAAAATATTCCAAAAACATTTTATTTCATATTTGCAAGTCATTATTCAGTGCAGCGGATAGTAACATAAAATAAATATTAATTTTATTTTTAATTTACAAAAAGAGATTTTTCGTTTAATATAGTGAAGTCGATTTGATACATTTTCTATAATTTTCCAGGTAACCGAAATTGAAATTTCGTTAACTGTAATCAACTGTTCGCGGTAACATTTATTTTCTAGAATTCGAGTATGAAATAACAACTTTTGCCGCCCCACGCTCTGTAAATACGCAAAAAAAATAATAACTTTGTTAAAGCACGTTTTATTATTTGCTTTTTCATCGCAAATTTCACAGTTTCATAGCGCTAAATAATTTGACAAACAAGTAACGCGCGCGTGCGCACACACGCGCACACAGACAAACTCGCTCCGCGATACAGAAAAATGCTCAGTAACGTTTGCAACGCCCTTTTAATTAACGCAATGCGGTCGAAAACGTAAAATCAACACAGCCGGGCCCGTGTTTACGTGCTTCCTCGTTTTTTTTTTTTTTTTTTTTTTTTTTTTTTTTTTTTTTTTTTTTTTCTTGTTTTTTTTTTTTTCTTTCCTTTTTTTTGTTTTTTTTTGTTATTATGTCGTCTGGACGCGGGTGCCGATAGTACACGTGCGCGGGGGGTGGCGGGAGTCGCTCGTTAAACAACGCGTTTAATTTATCGTTCGGATGACTCGGTGCACTCTCCGTTCGCTCGGCAGGCTGGCTTCACTCGCCCCCGCGTCCAAGGCTTTTAATTGAATTTTCAAACTGTCTCCTCGTTGTCCCCTTTCGCGCGCAGCGCACGTTAACTTGTGTTTTTCCCTACGGTAATTGGCTCTACCTTTCGCCTCCGGGCCGGGGATGAGCCTTGGCTAAAAAGCTGCGAAGCCCAGATTGCAATTATCGCGTTAAAGCTCGGAAAATGCGATTCTCGAATTACAATGCTCTGCGTCGAACGGGTGCATTACCGTTTTTCGGCTTAACTTCTCGCACACACGCCCCAGGTTTAATTGATTGTGAGTTTTTTTTCCCTGCGCGGATAACAAAAAACAAATATTATCCGACGCCATTCGTCGAAACGTAACTTCAAAGGGGATATAAATACGCGTTTCGTTAAAAAGGGGATTATTTGCGAAAATTTGTTCAATCTACCGTTGTGATTATTCTCGCAATGAGTGTTATTTTTTCCTATATAAGTCTTTTTTAACAGAAGTTATTATATATTTCCTGTATAGATAAAATGTAAAGTCCAGCTTAAAATCGTTTCAAAGAGTTTTATTATAGAGATATCCCGTTTAAATAACGTAATATATAAATTCACACAAAACGATAGTTTTGCATATAAATTCATATTCAATAAATATTCAATATATAGCATCACCAAATATAGATAAAAAAAAATGTGAGACATGACTCCAAATGTAGGTTACAGTCGGCGACTCATCGCTTCTTGTCGATCTGCCATATTCCACAGCATGGTAATCAGATTTCCCTATCGCAGGAGGGAATCGCGCGGTGTCTCTTTTGCTGCCGCTTGTAAGCGACACGCAAAGTCTAACGTTATACGACGTTAACAATGAACGCGGCGCGCGCCACGTCTACTCCGATCGTTTTATTAATTAAACAGATATGTTAATTGCGCGCGAAGCCGAAGTGACAGGCGCAGCGCGATGAAATTCAAATTTTTGACTAACGCGCGCCCGTATCGCGATGATCTTCGACCCCGTCTCGTGTAAGGGCAAAAGCTGCTTCCGACACTTTGCCTGGGTTGCTTGCCGCGCATGACCCTGTGCGCACACATGTGAATTATACGCGGCGCCTGCGGCACGCCGGTGTCGATGAACGCGCGATAGAGAAAAAACAGCAATTAAGGATACGCGCAAATCCGGCGGGTGTAAAAGTGTTTTTGCATTTGAATTGAATGGAAAGCCCAGTGTCTTGTACTCTTCGTCGGTGTTGTTTTTTTACGGCCGTTTGCGCACGCAGATATGATTTTTATGCCGACATTAAAACGTCATTTTTGTTGTCTCACAAGTAGGTTTACGGGCATTAGACAAGCACCTGCCGCTATAAACGCTCGAAACCAACTTTCCACGCTAAGTATACAAGAACACAAGGGAAATAATGTAACGTTTTTATGTAACGAGGTATAAAAATTTCTTCTCAAGAACATTAATAGCCTATGAAAAGAATTGAAACGTTGCCTTTTAAAAGGATCAGAAGTTTTACGTGTTTTTAATTTAGTTGGTTCCAGACTTTCATTTCAAAATACAATAAATCTTTAAATATTTAAAAATATTTGGTTGATAATAGAAAAACAAAATGACAAATAAATGAACGTATATTTACAACCGACTAAGTGTTTTTTTTTTAATTTAGGGAATATGCGTACACAATAATCTATTTTTTCACGTAAAATAATGTTTAACTGAGATTCCATAGTGACATTATTTAGATAATAACAACATTAAAACTTACATAATGTAGGTTATTAGACAAAGCGGAGAGTCGTGTAACTTACCTGGAACGAAAAAAATATTATTCATTAACAAATTATGTTGATGTTATTTAAAAGTTATTAAAATATAACATGTATAAATCTGAATTGTATGGCGATGCAATAAAATAATATACGATGGTGTAAATTTATTTATACAGAAGATGTAATTTATAGTAATCTTTTGAACTTTATCTTGAAGCCGCATTACCTTATTACCGATAAAGTAGTTTCTCTTATTTAGAAAATTTATGTGAGCGAACGAGCAAAAACTTGCCGAATGTCAACACACAGGCCTGCATCTTGGGCAATATTTCACGCTTCATTCGTGTTCTCTCTCTCTCTCGGCAAAAGGAATCAATTAAATGCGCGATTATCTTCTTATTGATAATTTTTCACTCGTGCAATTTACGACTCGCCATTGGAATTAAAGGAACGCGCAGTCGTCGAAGATATTCAAAGGAGAGAGAAAAGGCGTCCGCGCGCGCTCGGATAGAACACGTAAGGGATGTAATAAAGAAAAAAGGTTGAAAATGAAAGGAAGAGGGGGAAGGCCGTAACTCGTGGCATTACAATAATAAAGAGCCAAGTTAGGCGTCGTACGGTGCAGCGTGTGGTGGGCTCCTCTTTCTCTCTCTCTCTCTTTCTCTCTTATACTTGTTCATACGGTCTTTCGTACATTTTCATAATCCGACAGCTCGCCTTTCGGCTTCAGCCAATGAAATGCGCGGTTTTACATGCAGCGTTCATCGACTCTCGTGTGCCAACTTCTTAACGAGGATGGGCCAGCTCGCCTCTTTTTTTTTCTCGTTTTCCTGTTCGAAAAAATTTTTACGCCTCGCGAAACGCCAAAAACTTTGTCGTGCCGGAAGAAAGTAGGAGGGCGAAATTTAAGCGCTACCGTTTTTGTCGAGAGTCAAACATGCACTTTCTTTTTTCGATGTCCTCTTAAGTTAAATTTTATGCTAAGCCATTAAACACGAAAAGTTGTCGGGATATCAGATTTTTCGTAATTTTCGTGCAGACAATCTTATTATTATTTAGCTGGGCAAATAAAGTTGTACGTTGTAAGAAGCGATTTTTATATACGATAAAGTGGAAATAAAATTAAATCGTTGCGTTAAATCGAGAAACAGCATCAGATAAGGAAAGTGCGAAATATATAAGTAAAAGGCTATATAATTAATTCTATAAAGGTTCTTAATATTTAACTATAGTTTTTAAACGGATAGCAGATATCGAATGAATATAGTCAGAAATGAATTTCCAATAGTTCTTTTATAACTTTTACATGAATTAATAAATAGATTTCCCAATAAAATACTTTTTTTTATAAATAGTAATTCAAGTTTTATAGACTTTTAAAATAAAAGATTAATCTATATATACATCTGAAAATGCTATTTATATTATCTACTCTTAAAAAACGATTGCCGGATGTTGTGAAGCATTTAAAAATTGATTTTGATTGGTTTGTATCTGATTATCCTATCATTTAAACTAATTAAAATGAAATCACAATGAAAAGTTATATATTCATAACTCTAAAAATAATATAGTACGTGTGCAGCGCGTTTTGATATTGATGGTATAGTATACACTTCCAAGAAAAGTACCCATACAGAGTTTCTTTTACACTATTTAAATTTTCGTATTTTTCCAACTGCTCGCAGAGCTTGACAATCGCAGTGGCCACTGATCCATCTGCCCACGTGCATCCTTCCAGGCTTCTCTCTCCGCGTTATATTTAATTCAACGTCTCCGACGCTCACTTGCACTGCTGTGCGTTCTCCGCGTGTGCGACTCTCTCGCTCGCATTAGCAGTAACTCAGAATTATTAGTGCCAGGCTCCTCTGTATCGCGCGTGCATACGTAAGCAATCGGCTTACAGCACATGTGTGCGCCTAGATTCCATTCGCATAAATAAATGCTCGTAGTCTGCTGCACGCGCTGCCCTGCACGTAGGTACTGACACGCGAAACTCTCAGGTGACTCCTTGAGGATACTTTCGATATGTTGCAATGGAATTTCTAGATTTTCAATAACTTATGATTGTGGGATAATGCCAGGCTCTCTCGCGATATTGAGGATTTTTTCAAAGAAACTTTCAAATATAAATAAAATTATTTCAGTATATAGTGTAAGATAAAATGGGCTAAAAATTCCTCGAAACGAAAAAGTAACGTATCCATTACAAAATTTTTGTTGTCATTTTTCTCAGGAATATCCCCCTTAATGTATATATATGTATCCATTGATTTATATACTATATCAATCAGTACAACGTCAATTCCACGGGACAAGAAGAAGCTCAAAATCAATCAAAGTCTACTTTTGTATGTGCGAAAACTTCTTTCCCGGCTAGTTTTCGCAGAAGCTTTGTATATTTCGATGCTTTAGCGAATCGTCGCGGCGGCCTGGTGATGGTTATGGGTATGGCTCGACTCATTATGGACTGCCGGCCGTGTACTTACATAGTCGCGTCTGCGGCTCGGCTCCCCGGCTGTATGTCCAAGAAAAGGTATGGAAGAAGGCAAAGAAGACGCGGCACGGGTAGCACCTCGACGTGAAGGCATGCGCACGCGCGCGAGCAAACTTTTACTGCCCGCGCCTGAAACGTGACTTTGTTTCTTTGACGCGAAGTTCGTCCCCGGCGCGCGAGGCAAACACAGCAGTTGCTATACGTCTATCATGCTCCGAGAATAGCAAAACGCGTTCTATGCCTCGCGATTATAAGATGCTATATGCACTCGAAATAATTATGTATAGTAGTAAAGTTGCGTTAAAACGTGGCCATTGTTTGCTTTGCATACTGCTGACTGTATTTATGGTGATGTAAATGAGGCTTTTATCATTGTGGTTGGAGAGTAAGTTTTCAAAATTTATCAACAGCTCCACTTCGTGAATCCCAAAGATTGTGATATTTTTTAATTATAAATTCATTGCAAAAAAAAAACTAAATTATTTCATATTGAAAATACAATCCCTCCATCTAAATAAGTTACTAAGCGTCATACATTTTCGGATTATTGTCCTGAAATTGCGAAAATTCCTTTGAATAAATATTTCAAAGAGCCATATATACACAAGGCCCATTGTGCACATTAAGTTTGATTCATGCAACTGGCATTGTTCGCCGGCTTTGCGAGAGAGAGAGACGTAAATTGACAAAACAAAAACTACGCACAAAGACGTAGCACACTCGGCGATTATCTGAAAAATCGGCAGCGTGCAATAATGCCATTTTCGCTGAATCAAAGTTTCCTCGAAAATCACATATCTTCGCGGTAAATATAATTCTCGTATCTGTAAGGTAGGCCTGGCATCTCATATACGTACACACATAGAGGCAAGCAGCGGTTGTATAAGTAAGCGCCTATACATATGGAGAGGCTGGCCGCGTGTGAGCCGATTAAGGTGAGAGAGAGAGAGAGAGAGAGAGAGAGAGAGAGAGAGAGAGAGAGAGAGAGAGAGAGTGCGTGGGACGCGCAGGCTGCAGCAGCCGTAAGAGCCTCTCCCTCTCGAAATCGCCTCGTCGGTGTCTGCGAGCACGTGCCTGAAAATTGTTGTCTGATGATGAGCGGATGCGAGAGATCGCGCGCGGTGAAAGCTCGTCGGCAAATCTTCAATTTTGCGCGAAGCCGGATACGTGTGCAACGCGTACGTACGTATATGTATATATGGAGGTTTGCATTTTTAACATCACGTTTCACATTATTTCGCGTTATTTAGTTGGGCGCGTGGCCCAAGAGCCGCTTTCACGGCCATCGGGGTCGCGTTCGTGCTCCGAACTATACGGAACAGCATGTCTAATTTTCTCCGGTAGAAACTATTGTGGCCCATTTGCTGTGCGAGCGTGTACAAATTTAAATGACTTCGGGTCTCGTTTAGTGTTTTTCCGAGGGAGATTGATTAGAAGAAGTTTCACTTTCTCATGTTGTCGAAGGTCAAAGTGTAATTGCAGTCAGCATTGGTAACGAATACGAATATGTAAATTAGTAGATCGGCATTGTAGACACTAGGTATGGCTTGTGTGTATTTGTTTATTCCTTTATTTTAATTTCTTTAATTATTTTTAGCATGTATGAATTTTAACTATAACGTCTGTAAAAATGATATAATGAAGAAAAGAATATACAACATAATTGTAGTTAATTTTGTCTCAAAGCTGCTGCTGCTGTAAAACGTATAAAAAGTATTTGATAACTTGAAAGGCAAACATATGATGTGCTTGTTGTCCACATTTAAAAGGCAGTTAACAGAACGTTTATAAGAATCCACGAGAGAAAAAATGTTAAATTAACGCTTGTTGGAATTCGCAAGCAAATGAAATTTCATGCCGTCTCGACACGCGTCGAAAGTTTCGAAAAAGGTATAAAAAAAAAGGCATTGACCATGGACGCGCGAAATTGTCCTCTCCCTCGAAAGTGACATAAAAACACGGGTAGTTGTCGCCGGTAGGCGGTCAATTATTTTAATGACACGGACATTGTGTCTTTTTCAAGCCGCGTGCATACGTATGTATACATATATAAGCCAGTCCACGTGCAACTCCTGCCTCGTGCAGGAGAAGAAAGGCGCTATCTGCAATCGGACACTGGCGGCACACAGGGACTCTCGGGGCCACATTTTCGACAGCTGCTGCCGCCCGGTTCCATTCCTTCGGGCGCAATATCAGGCGCGTGCGCCGCAGGTGCGAAGCAATCGGAATTCGCGGGGCGCTATCTCCGGCAGCACGCGACACGTGCTGCCCCGCTAAAAGGATTGAGCGAGCTGCTGCTGCTGCTGCTGCTCTTGCTGCTGGCCATCGCGAGTAATCAGAGACAAAAGGGGGGACTGCGCAGGAGAGCGAGACCGCGATGGGGATGAGAGATTCCGGGACGAAGGGGCTATAAGGGAGAGAGCGGAATTGGACGAAGATCGAGTGCAAGGAGGGGGAGAGAGTGAAAGTGATGGGAAGGAAGTGCTCTGCGGGCGAGTGAGAGGAAATCGAAGAAAATTGATGTTGTTGCAGAGTCCTGGCCAGGTTTCGGATTCCGCTGCTCTACTTAGTCATGAATGCCGCGCTAAATGGCAGGGAAAATTAAACCCTTCCGTTCGCTGGGAGTGCTGCCTTCCGGATTTGTAAATGCTGCGTTTCAGTTTTATGTTAATTTTAGCTGAACATTTTTTTCCTCGATAAATTTGCAGAAGTAGGTTTAATTCTAAATGTTAATTTACTTAATACTACTGCGAGCTTACAGAAATTTCATTCGCTTACAAAAGGAGGACACGTAATATAATACACTGAAAGCTCACGTTTCTAATGTTTATGCCAACTATAAATATTTGTAATGGCCGCATGAAATGTGAAAATTTATATCTTCGTGACCAATTTCTCAACTACGCCGCACGAAACTTCATACGTAAGTTGCACCGTTGGACTTTTAAACTTTCTTCGTAACAAGTTTTGTCAAGTATGGCGCGTACATTTGCAATACTATTGTTTATAATCAGTTATATTTTCGTCATTCACATCGTTCACGTAAGTAAACAAAATACAATAGCAAGATTTTCCTAATTCTAGCGGTATTTGTACTTTTTACAGGCCGATAAGAATGCTAAAGAACGATTTAAAACAGCTGCTCGTAAGGTACAGGTATATATAGTAGTAAAATCTAAAAATCACTTAATGAAAGTATGTTTATGCATTCTTATTGTACTTATTATAGATAGCCGCTTATGAACACCTACAAAAGTTACTAATAAGAAATAATATCAATTGCGATACATTTGAGGATTACTGCTCGAAAATAATCGAAGGTTCTCCAACACTGAAATCACAAGCTGAAAAATTTCAAAGCACCTGCGAAGTGAGTGGTTTTCTAACTAATCATAAGAAATCTTATAATTATTAATGTAAAACATAATGGTTTTATATATTCTTTTTAGAGAAAATTAAAACCATACGCGTGTGATACAGCTGAATTGGGTGTGGATAAATATGACTCTAAAGCGCTGACGTTCTTAAATAGTTTAATAGGAAATAATTAATTTATCACAATTTGTTGTAATATATAATATACACAGTTTATCTAATTTCTCAATTCTTATCACTTGAACATTTAAGTTACCACAAATGAAATTATCAAAATTTCATAAATAAAATGTTATTAAATTACACACAAATAAAGAATAATATTATTTACAAACAAAAATACGTTGTGATTTATAGACAGAATGGCGGCGAGTAATCGATGAAATTTCAAGTTTTGCAGCTTTTGTTTACGACCCTGGTAAAGTAAAAAACCATGTTTAAGTTAACCTTCTACTGGAAATAGCTTTATTCCAGTTATACACAGGTTTCCTCTTCTTTTAAAAGATTTTACGGGTACAGATGGTTGAATGTAAAAATTATATTCAATGGATTGTGTTCCAAAAGTATAACAAAAATATCTAGATAGGAAAAATAAGACATGTTTTTAAAGATTGTTTTTCGCTTCCCCAATATATTGATAATAAATTTTTGAAAACATTGACTTTATTTATTTTGTAAGAAATTGAAATGCGGTTAAAAAATGCATGAAATATCTGCATCTGAAGTTGACCACGTATTATCTAGGTAATAAAAACGCAATGATAATGCTAACTTATACGGGTATGCGATGTCTCCTTATCAAAACACGTGGCATGCTTAGGAATATTTATTGGTCGTTAAGGTCTTAATCTGAATGCACTTGCTGTTTAAAAATTACAAGGCGGATGCAAGCAGTAGACTCTACTGATATTGGGCTACGAATATTTATAAAGCTGATAAAAATAGATAATCTTCCTTACGAAACTCACCGTGTATAGTAAACATAAATAAACAGACACGCTTTTCACTCTTTGGAGGAGAAACACACAGAGTATAGAGCGGCAGCTGCGGGTCGTTTGATCTGCCGCTTTAATATCATCGTTCCACGGTCGCGTGTATATCTATAAAATCGGGCTCAAGTTCGTTAATTTCTCGAGGTCCTTGGCATCGCTAGAAACTTCTTCTACGAAGCAGCAGCAGCAGCAGCTCGACAACAGAGGAGGGAAAGAGGACAATAAAGAAGGATAGAATAGTCAAAAGCAGCGAGAGAGGCGGCAGAAGAGAGGGGGCGAGCTAAACGTCAAATTACAATTAGCGATGTACGGCTGGCGCTGCCCTCGCAATCAAGGCGCGCGCGCGCAGGCATTTTCGTGTCTCGAGAGTGAAGAGATGCGCCAAGAGAGCCGTTGTCGAGGATCTCGTTCTTGCGATTTCTGACGCTCGCTCGCCCTCTCCCTCTCTCTCGCTCTGCTCGTCGCGCTAAAAATTCTAAATGAACAAGTCGATACAATCTCGCCACCGGCGATTCATTCCCCCCCTCAATTTCCATTTCTTTTCCTTCAGTGCCGACTATCGTGAGGATTCCTGAAGAGCGGCTGCGCGCGCGGTTTTCTCGAGAGGAGATTTCTGAATCGTCACAATTAACGGTCTCACAATATTATAACTGCGGCCATTTGCATTAATGAATCTTTAAGTACTCGTAATCGCTTTACCCCCGGTTTCCAAAACTTGTAATTCATTCTCGTACCTTCGCTGACAATAATTTTAGAGAATTAGGTTAGCCGAGAACGACGATGAACTTTTGAAGAAAAAGCTTAAATTTATTTTTCCCGATTTTAGGCGAGAAAATTCGCTTTCGGCAAGCAAAAGACAAATTATGAATGATGGTAGTTACAAAATAGTATGGTAAAATATTGAAATTAATTAGAAACTTCCGACCAGCGTGAAGTGTAATAATTATATGTAATTATAAATATAAAATAATTTGATATACCAATAAATTTATCAAGAAGGAAGAATAACTGCTGCTGAAGTTATCACGGCGCATAAATACTACGGCTCATGGTGGTACGTATGAAAATTTTTTTTCAACTATACGCAGAAATTAGTGGCTCATTCAGTTCTCGTTACGAAAAAGCGTGAAATATTTAAATTTATTAATAAAAATTCAACGGCTGTTTTTTCAAGTTTAATCATGAAATTATCCGCAAGCCGCGCGAGAACGAGCGCGAGGGCAAAAAGGCCTCGCTCGCGCCGCCTTATGAATCTTAAAATGATGAATTTCCGAGGCGCGCCACATAATGAGGTGGCACTTGTAAAATACCTCGGAAACACAGGAGCGTGAAAAAACATGGCGGAAGGGAGCGTGAGAGAGATAGCACTGGCAGCTCGCGCGGTCGAGTGCGGCGCGCGAAGTACTGCGCGCGCGTGTGTATACACACCTTGTCAGCAGCGAGGCCAGCTCATCCGTACACAAGCTACCGGGGTTTGTCGATTTTCAACGCCCCGCGTTTTTCATAGCGCGCAAGCGCGAATACTGATTTCCTAGCGCGCTGCCGAGAGAGCAAGAGCCTTGATACACCGAACACGTGCGCGCAAGACGCATTCAGCGCGCGAAGCATACGCACAGGTAGGTAGGTATGACGCGCGCGAGCGATACGACTTTATATATAATGGAGGTGAGTGCACGCGCGCGCACCGCGCAGAAAGCTGATGGAGATGATGCAGACAGCCGTGAAATAGGAAAAACAGCGCCGGGTAGGAGGCTTTACGGTGACGTTACGTATACCTGTTTTCACGTTGAGGGGGGCAGGCGATGAGTTGCCGTAGCAAATGTTGATAGTTTTGAAACAAAAAGAAGCGAGCTTTGTTTTATTCGTTGCTTTATCCGCGTGAAACATCCTCTCTCTCACTTGAACGCAATGATTGAAAATTCGCGTATAGGCATACTGGACGAGGATATAGCAGCACAAAGAAAATAACTCGCGAATACAATTAACGTCAACGGAGAGTGCAATAAGCGGCTCTCCGAAACGGGACCGCTATTGTATCGCTCCGATTTAATCTCGTTTTTATTACACGCTTTATTAAAGGTTCTGGCCGAAAAATAAGAGGAGCGGCGGCTGCGGCGGCGGCAAGTTGTTTTTGCCTGCGCGCTAAATTTGAATACTAAAATTTATTAATGAAGAGAACAAAAGGGGAAAAAGTGCGCACGGGGGCCCTCCGAGATTGAGATTGGTGCGCAGCGATAATCGCGAGGCCGCCGCAGCTTTTAAAGCAGCCTTGTCATGGCTAGGTCCCTCTTTCTCTCTCTCTCGCAAATACAACCACCTACCTGC
>JAPYZP010009032.1:0-12435 GCA_030522985.1 Torymus sinensis
GAAAAATTTATAGTAGGAATGGTAGAAAATCGCCTTGAGAATAAAAGATTTACCACACATTATCCTCAATAAAGTTTGTTTGCTCGGAGAGCTCTTCTGGCTACCTATTTACTCGAGCGCGAGAAAAAAGAAAAAACACACAACGTAACGAGTGTCGGAATGAGCAACAGTGGCATTGCATCCCTTGTTGTGTAATTGAAAGAAAGACTGGAAAAATGTCGGTTCCCTTTCTCTCTGTTTCTCTGTCTTGCCACCGACGGAGGTAAAAAAGGGAAGACGACAAAAAGGGCAAAGAAGAAAAATAAAAGATGCACGCACGCGTGACGCGGGCGTGTGTATACACTATACAAAGAGCTGTCGTTTTGCCTTATTCGGTAGCCTCGTGACCGGTTCTGCATAATACGTGCGTATCGGGCTGGATTTATGTACGAGTGGCGGGCCATAGCTTTTTTGCAGGTATGAAGATTTAAGGTTTCGACGCGATAAGAAAAGAAAAGGGTAAGAGGCAACGTCAGCGTTCTTCTTCTTCTTATGTATCGATATCTTTCGGGAAGCTGTCGCGTTTAAGGGCATGATTTAGGGCGGCTTTTATCGGCGATGTTTCGCAGCGAAATTAATTGTTCAGAGAATTTGAAGACCTCTGAGTTTGAAATGGCCTCTCTGCTTGAGGAATAATTGTGTAATGGCAGTATATTATTCGAAATCAGCTTGTTAAGATTTAGTTTGGAGATTATTTTAGGGACCCTCAAAAGTTACTCAAAAATAATTGCGTATCGAGGTTCATTTTTTCATTTTAAATATAAATCCTTCACCATACAATAAAATTGTCTTTATTTATCTTGATGATTTAACGGAAATAAATCATTCAAATAATTTTATTGTTTGTGATATAAAGACCGCTGAAAAAAATGCTAAAACTTAGCTGAGTTAAAGTTATCACTATATCATGTAGTTGATACAGCTTTTTTCTTTTCACTGGGAGAAATACGTTTAAATTCACTTGTTCATGAGGAATTTCTCTCACTCTTCTTTTATTTTAATTCATAAAAATACAATATCATTAGTCATCAACCTAAATAGCGCAGATTTCTTTTTTGTTTGAAATATATTACCGTAGATTAATTATCTTGTTATAACTGTACATAAAATGATCATTAGCACAGTAATGCAATATAAGACTCGCAATAAAGACTTCAAATAGCTGTAAAATATAAAAAAAAAAAAACATGATGTATTTATTTAAAGTTAAAACTCTTAATTGTTATCGCTTTAGTGTAAATCGTTTTAACTGATGTCTCTCTTTCTCTGATCTTCTACATAAATAAATTACTCGAATGGAAAAGTTTTATGCGAATGATTTATGTACAGAGTTTGAAAACTAGAAGAAGCCAGAATTCACATTCATTTTGATATACATATAAATATATATTAGAAAACATTAATAATACTTCAAAGACTAATAGTGTCTAATAAACATAATGAATCAAATTATCTTTTTCAGTACAAATCGAACGTCATCGTAATTCCCATTATAATCTTTACAAGAAATCATTCCCGATAACCCACGAAATAAGATAATGTAATAAAATAATTTTACAATATTTGTTATATTAATACAAGTTTCACCACACCCTGGTTAAAAGTACCACATTCTCTTTTGGCTCAAAAATTTAACTGCGGTGCTTTCGACCTGGGTATGGCAATAAATAGCATATGAACCACAGGGGAAGCGGCCGCGGCCACCCCGGAGCCCGTATATGCCATGCATTCCATATGTTAGCCTTTTCTTTGCCTTCTTGGGTTCATAATATCCTGTATTATAGTATTTTATTCATTTCGCAAAGTATTTTATTCTAACATATTATTACATTCATTATATAAGGATATAAAATTATACGTCCAACGCCTGTGCCTCGGCCATTAGTGCATGCGTATAAAAATAATCCTATTCGAGATAATCGGTTTTTGACCGGATTATCTCAAACTCGAAGTCAAAATTATATAATGTAAATAAAGAAAACGTGATCATCGATGATGAGCCTAGTTTATGAACAAAATTCTTTGGTAAAATTCTGTTTACACTGTTTCAACGGTAAAAATGTCTCATCCGTCTAAAAAGCAAAACCGTGAAGTCTTCTTACCCAGAAAGGTTCTCCACTTTTTTTAGAATCAGATGTCATGGTAAACAATAAGTCGCGAGGAACCGACATCACTGGAAGGAAACAGAGCCCCGCGTAGTCCTGCAAATTACAGGGAAGCATCATTGAAAAGTAGGTAATTAAGGTTGAGACGTGCGTGCACCGTGCTCCAAAAGTTATTATCTCCACCACGCGTGAGCATAGGATTGACCAAGCCGGTTTATGAAAGGTTTGTTATAGAAGCAAGGAATCGAACTAAGAGTAAGGGTCATTGGGTTATTATATATAACATTTTGCACTTTTTCCAATCCGACTAATTAAATTGTAATGTTTTGCTTATCTATGGTCTTTCCACCTGCAACAAAAAAAGGAGGTAAAAAGGTATTTTCTTAATATATAATCATAAAATTGCCGTGTTTATAAAAAGGCGCAGAGTATTCAGTTATTTATATTTAACATTCCTGTAAGCAATAATATATTTATTTTTAAATGTTCTATTTATATAAATGTTTCGTATCAAATATTAAGTTACTCGAATTATCTTGTTTTTATTTATGAAAACCAATTTCTGGCGATGCAATAGTATTCATTCGAACGAATACTAGGTATAACCAATAATAGTAAATAATAGGTATAAATAAACGTAGACATAAATTTTGAAAAAGGGCTTTAAAAAATAGATTCGTGATGGTTGGCGCACTTGTTAGAGACTCGTAAAACTTTAGAGAGTTTTATATAGCCCCGAAGGTACGATGGACTAATCGCGCTTGAAGGGCTGGTTGGCCCTAAATTTTGCAGACCTGTATTATGAAAAAATGCGTCTACATGCACAGACACGTACCGTCATAATTTTTATAGCGCGGATCATTAAAAAATAGTTAAAACAAAAGTTTTATGGGAAAGGTATGGTATTTGGAGTCAGCTGAATATCAAAACATATGCACGAAGGAAGTTCTTTATATAGGCTTTCCTGACGGTACAGTCTGTATCAAAATAATCATCGCCGCAACAAATTCTATATGATGTGGGCGCTACTCTGTCATATCACAGATGACAATTTTTTAATTCTAAACCTTTTTTGACTTTATTTACTCATGTTTTCAAGTACTGTGGATTCTTCCAATTTTTGCTACATATATTTTCGGAGTTAAAAATCATCAAAGTAGTACTTATCATAAATGTTTTATTTTTAGAAATAATTGGATTCTACAAAAATAAAAAATCAGCCAGCAAATTTTTATCGTAAAAAGCCATAAGTTTAAGACAATATAAGTTGCAGAGACTCTATGACACTTCATTGACGATATTAATTCAGATTTCAAAGTATTTGATCACTAATATTACTGCATATAGATATACTATGAAATTTGTTTCGGAATACAGACCCTTGTTTTCTTTAAACAAATATTTTTAATTTTTAAATATTTTTTCTTATATTGTAAACACAATACGCTTGATTTGAATAATGTGAAAGGTATTTTGTAAGTTACTATTGAATATTAAGCAGCCCTCAACAGAATTTTTACTGTTTTAACTAACGTCATAACTGTTTGTTGGCTTGATGAATTTTCTTGCGATATAGCTTAATCTACTTCTATATTTCATGCAGTTATGGGTCAAAGAGTTGTAAATATAAACAGTTTTATAAATACAAACGATGCTCGAGGGAGCAATCGGCAGAAAAGGCCGCACAGTCAAGAGAATAACAGTGGCTGAAGCGCTCAAGTATATGAGAGAAAAAGTGACTACTCATTCTTGTAGAACGACATACATAGAAGAAATCTTGCGACAAGCCTAATTGGGGTAAATCTAGTTTCCTTTTTATTTGATTTATTTTTATATGTAACCATAGACTACGTTAGTAATATTTTTAATTTATATGTAAATAGTCGTTAATGTCGAGCTGCAAGCCAGAAGCCGATTGAAAAAGGTTCTATCTTCGAAGTCGGTTGAAAAATGTGTTAACTCGCAGATGGAATATTTTTTCGCTCAGATTTAAGTTGGCAGCAATCCCGAAATATTTATGATGCTTAATTGAACTGATGGGGCCACTCCCCCTAGTTGAGTTTTTTTTTGAGATCTACACTATTTGTATGCAATATTTGTGTGTAAAATCAAATACTAGCGAAAATCGACTATTTGAGGTATATTTCGGGGTTAAAAATTGTTTTTATAGATTTAACTCGTCAGGGATTGATTGTACAAAAAAATGTTCAATAAGAAAAAGTTTTATTTTAATATTATCTATAACTTTTACGTTTAAAATTTTTATGTTATGGAATAAGAGGCCCTGTGTTGAGACAGCTCGCGCCTTACTTCAGTGACCGTGTTATTAGTTTTGTGAGAATTAGAGATTCTTATCTTGATCAGCTGCTATTTATTGCCTTTATTGATGACATTTATAACCGATGAATGAGAAATAACCTCATACCATTACTGCAAAAACTTGTTCCACATGCTGCCAAAGCTTAACTTTCAACCCTTTACTTCCAGTCCGGACTGTACTATTTTGTTTCCAGCTCACACGCGCATCGCTCTTATACTTACCGGTGCTCTGAGTATAAACCGCGCGAAATTGCTGAACAGGCGCGCGTGTGGATATGCATCGCTCTACAGCCATGTGGGCGTATCCCTTGCGCGGCGTTTAGCTCGCCGAAATTCCCCCCTTCCTTCACGAAATTGCCGCTTCGAGCCGTGGGCAAAAAAGAATGTTTTGCTTGTGCGTGGCCAGAAGCACGCACTTTAGTGCGGCTTTATTAAAGGATATGGTCGCCGGTCCGATAGGGTGTCGAGTGCGAAAGAAATTTATATTCATCTGAGCTGAGCTTGTGTAATATTGATCAGGAAATTTGATCGATTCAGTAAATGTGATAAACCATTTGATCTTTTACCTGATTAATCACCTGATGTTTTTAAATGGAAAATTTTTATTTTCTGACTACATAAAAGTTCCTTAAAAAACTTTAAAGGAGAAAGAAAGAAAATAGATATTTTATACCATGATCCATGTAAAAATCAGATGAAAAATCAATTGAAACATTGGGTGGAAAGTCAGCTGATTAATCACCTAAAAAAATCAAGTGAATATTCAAATAGCAATTGAGGTGATTAATGACCTGATTTTTTTCACCTAAGACGTTATAAAAAATGGGTGATTATGAATAAGAAAAGAAAAAAAGTTTTGGCGAGTTTATAATAAGAGACGGTGGAGTCATTACAGTTAGTATTTAAACGACTATCCTCATCAACTGGCGCAAATTCAATAGAAAGAAAAAGAAGAGAACCAAGTTATTTCTGATGCAGGAAATGAATCATGAAAGAGGAAGTTCGTTATTACGTAAACCTAAGGATGTGAAATTCTCATTCTCTCTCTCCTCCCCACCCTCTCTCACTCTCTTACCAGTTTCTCCACTGCTAAAACTCAATTGATTTTGATTTGAAGTAAAAGCAAAGCAGTGTACTCATACACATATCCTACAACTAGTCCAGTGACAAAAACAACATTGCGAAATCAGAGCGCAACGCAGCTTTGTCAAACACGCGCGTATCCGATCGGTTGGCTGTTGCGAAATCGTCGCACGCGTCTCGGATTGTTTTTACCCGCGGCTATCCTACCCAGGTTTTGTAATGTGCATGGTCTGGATTTTCAGTTGCATAAGAATTCGCCGGTAGGGTGTATACTGGTGAGTAATTGATTTTTTGTCCGCTGCACGTGATCAGTTTCCGAAGTAAGTCAGAATTCCAAATGAGTTGGATTGGTGGTGATCATTAAAAGTGGCTTTTCACTTTTTTATTTATCGGGTCTAGTATAGGATTTTGTTACTGATAATGTTGAATATGTTAAACATATAGTTTTCTACATAATAATGAATTAGAAATATAAGAAAATTAGCAATTTGAGATTTATAATAACTGACTGACTCGAAAACTTAATTAAAAATAGTTTTTATTTACGTTTTCAATAACAATTCTTAACTTAAATTTTTTTTAATGAAATATATGAAAACAGGTGACTTACCATTTTCTTATTATTTCTGAAAAATCGTCTTTTAAATATAATTTGAAATATAACTTGAAATAAAAGTTAATAACAAAGTTAAAATAAAACACCACATTTATTAAAACAAATTGAGCTGTGTGGTCGCCTGAGTGATGAAATTTAATGCTTAATGTAACCCTTTGAGGAGCATTATAATAAATCTTCTTCAGTTATTGAAAATTAAGTACAAGGTTCGTAAGGAGCAAGTTCTCGAGACTCCTCGTATTATATGTGTACAGTTTAAGGAAAATTGATAAAGCTTAATTACGCGCAACTTAAGTATACTTAACAGTAATAAGCCCAATCTCTCTTCTCTAGTTGGTCTTCGTACGGTTTGTATATTATTAAAGTAAAGTATGAACAAAATAGACACATATACGCCATTGCCGATAAATTTAAGAAGTTTGAATATGTCAATTGTTTATATAAACGTCCAAATAATGAAAACTGCTACCAATAAATTAATCAGTTTATTGTCCGTATATGCAGAGGAGTTCGCGAACTACCGCTGTTAGAATTGACTAGATATGCATACATTATTGTAAATATCTAATTGAAAAAAATAATATTTATTATATTATAATAATCAAGAAATAATTCAGTATGTGCATTATTTTGATTAGATTCGATATGTGATAGACTGATTGATGTATGTAAGATAGCTTTTTTTAACTATTAAAAAAATATTTAAAATTTTATTTGTTTTCGCTAACAATAACATAATTTCCAGTCTGCTAATAATTGTATGTAATATAAGAGGATTACTGTAAATGAGTATTGTTTGATTACAACAATTTCCTTTATAAATTTTCTTTTTCTTTTCCGGTCACCTAACGTTTAAGAGTACCCAAACATCCTCAAAATTCGCATCTATCTAACTTCTTTTCTCTACTTCTCTCCTCTCTTTCTCTCTCTCTCCCTCTCTCTCTCTCTCTCTCTCTCTCTCTCTCTCTCTCTCTCTCTCTCTCTCTCTCTCTCTCTCTCTCTCTCTCAATATCACCTAGCATATTTGAAAGTGTGTAATACGAAAAAGGCGAGGCATCCGCGCTCGCTTGCACTGGACAATGCCGGAGCGACGGTAGCGACGACGCAAGAGTCGACCGTGACCTGGTTCCTCTTCTCTTTCTCGCTCTCGCGCTCGTTCGCTCTTGTTCGGTCTTCCGAGGAACATAATAATCGCGGCGAGCAGATCACTCTCTCGCCTTGGCCGACGTCCATCTTTGTCGCGGAGTAGCGCCACCCACGCAACCGTGTACCTACATAGAGGATAGGTGGTAGTCGAAGGATCCGCTTATATGGGCGAGGCTGCGCTGTAGTATTCTATGCACTTTTCTTGCAGTGAGTTGTTGGCGTGGGGAGCAGAGGATGTGCCTTGCTCCCTATAACTGCGTAGATGCTTTGAAAGAGCAAAGAAAGTAATTAATAGCTGTTTCTGAAGAGACTTCTGTCTGACTTTCCATGTCAAGACCATTTTCCAACAATCTAATTTTATTTGACTTTTTCTACACGCATTCCTTCAAAAGAGTAACAGAGAAGAGGAAAGAGGGTGCGAGAGAAAGATAATTCATTTTCAATTCTGTATTGAAGTCTAATCCTAAGCGAGGAAATGTTGGAGTAGAGGGAGGATCGTGAGTCCTCAGTGTTGTAAAGAAGAAGTATGTCTCCTACATCACGCTCAGGCGTAGGATGAGAATGACGATGTTCAAGCATTGGAGAACCACGAGCCTGAGGCATCACAGTCCAAGGCTGACGCGCTGATGGGTCAGCCTTAGGTCATCGACAAAGTTGATGATAATGGCATATATGGCAGCGCTGGGATAGCAACAATATCATGTAGACGACAACTATAACGATTCAAGAATGCGATTTATAAAGTAGCTTCCAGTCTCAAATACAAAGAAGCACGGTTAGAAAAAGAAAAAAAGGTATCCCATGATTATGAAATCCGAATAGAAGATGCTATGTATGTGACATTGAATGGTAGTTTATATTACTAAATGGTGGTAGTCACGAAGTTGACGCGAAAGAGCATATATTTATCAAGTGCTTTCTTACACAACTGCGTAATTGCATAAAAAAATAGAACACGGTGATACAGTGGGCTAGATGAGGAATGTCTGGTGCTCACGCATATCATATTCTATTTTGTATGCAAGGTGTAAAAAATAAAGGGACGCGGAAGCGTTCCGAAGGCAAGTATGAGTCGCAAATTCAGAAGAAACCTAAAGGTCGACAGTGCTGCGTTATTCATTAAAATGGGTGTTAATTGAAATATTTACTTCGTTTTTAAATTCCTTTTATATTCATTCAAATTCATTTATACATGGATATACCTTTATGAAGATTAATTCTGATAGTACCAAATTTTAAAGGAAAGCAGCCCTGAGCCTTCGCTCTTACAAAATAGTTAAATTCTTAATAATATATGGTTAAAAATTATAATATTGATAAAAAATTTGTGTTATCGAGCAAAGTTTAAAATTTATTTTAAAAAAATGTTTGTAAAGATGCACTGTTATGCACGTAGTCAGAACTGAATTGGATTGTTAACTAGAAGATAAATTCTAAGAATTTCTTTTCCTATATTTAACATGAATTTAATATTACACCCCCAATTGTTAACGTTTTGGAAATTATGTTGATCTGACGAAGACAGTGGATGAAATAAAAAACCAAGATTTCATATTCTGATTCAGCAACGTTTCGTTGGTTAGGTCTGCCAACTTCTTGTATTCAGGTCTCTCTATTCAGGTTCTTAATTCGACGTCATGTGTACTGTGTAATACACTATAATTTATTAAGCACAACCTGAAGAAGTTGGCCTAACCAACGAAACGTTGCTGAATCAAAATATGTCATCTTGGTTTTTCATTTATCGCAAATAGATGACCATAGAATTAACTTAAAATTTAACAAGACATTGCTTGCATTATTGCGAGGGGTAGGAGGATCCTTTTTTTTTCGAAAAAGTTTCTCGAATTAACGAAAAAATAAATAAATAAAATGACGTTGCCGGTATGGTAGGGATCTACGCAACTGGTTCACATCCCCTTGATGATTATTTTTTATATAATTTTGAAGGTGTCCTGAATCTATTCACGATTCTGTTTTCAACCTACATAGGCATTCTTTTGCAAATAGTAGTGCCAAGTCCCAACTATTCTATAGCATCCATCGAATGATTCAAACCAAAGAAAATTAAAGTGTTCACCTGTAAGCTATCAAAAATGTCCGAGCGGAACAGCATCTCCAATGAACGGTCCTTTTCTATCCATCCATTCTCTCTTCCTATCTCCAGAAGCAAAGAGAGACGCCTCACGGGTGGCATTCGCCTCCACCGCTCTCCCTCTCTCGCTCTCTCTCGCTCGCGAAATGCATTCCGCAAGAGGTTACTGGCCGCTACTAGAGCGAGCGCGTGCGTGCGCTGCACGGCCTGGCCGCGCCTACCACGGCATCTTTCGCTCTTTGGCGTCTCTCTTTGTGTAGCACTTAGGATCGAAGAGGATTGTTATTGCAAGAGATCCATTAAGTTGAAATGGAGGGTGGACGGAGGAGAGTGAAAGCTTGGATTGTAGAAAGGATGTAATTGGGTTGGGATGACGAGGCGCAGATAAAGTAATTGGGAATGGCTGATTTTCGAAATACTTACGCCATGTCCCTAAGAATAAGGATTTGCATTGGTAACGAAATTCTTTAAATGCATATTATTTTTAATTAGAAAATATAAGTTTTTCTAATTTTTTTAATCAAGTTTCAGGAATTAAATAAATGAAAATTCCTCAGAAGCACATTAGAAAAATCCACGCGAAATTTCAGAATTATTGTCAAGAAACCAACGAGCACCCTTTATTATTTAGAAAATTTTATTTATCGTTTTAGCAGTATAGTGTAACAGTTCGGTAGAATATATTTTTTATGTATGTCCAATTACCTTTTCTATTCTGAGGCAATCTTGCTAAGAAGGATATTCTTTTTTAAATTCGAGAGAGAGAGAGAGAGAGAGAGAGAGAGAGAGAGAGAGAGAGAGAGAGAGAGAGAAAGAGAGAGAGAGAGGAGGGAGAGAGAGAGAAAACGCCCTAACTGGACTGCGTGGCACGGTACAGTATATAAGTAACGCAAAGGACCTGGTGTACTGCGTAACCGCTTGGTTGGTCTCCTCGTCGTTGCTTTCCCTCACGCAGTATTATAGCTCCGGTCTCCCTACCTCCCTATGGTTGAGATCTTTCTCATTAGACTGCGGGATGCTTCAGTTTTTATACGCCCATATCAATAATTCCCATTCTTCCTACCTTATTATTTGTTAGTGGGACATGGTTTCTTACGTGACTTCCAATTCTGGCCGGGCAATCGAGTCTGTATGTCACTTTTTCATGTTCGAACCAATCGCAATAATATGTTGTGCATCTTATACTATCGCTTTTGCAATTTATTTATAACCAAGTCGAGGGGACTTGCTATCTTAAAAATATGATCTCGGAGTAACTATTTTATCGCATATACTAAAATTACCAGAGCATTTTGCTTTTTCGAAGTTATTTATGGCTATTACCATAAAGCAGCATGAAAATGAAATTTTGAATAAGAAAAGTTTAAATGTGCTAAAGAGGAAGCGGTCACAATATGTTTTGGGGGAAGTCATTTTCACAAAAACATAAGTTTTGAATTGATACTTGAGGTTGGTCTGTTATGGTTGAGTGCTCTAACGAATATGAAGAATAAGAAGAAACAAAGAGTATAATAGAAATATATCGACTATTAGCTGAAAGCTGAGTGATGTTGTCTATTACTGCTATATATGTTAGTATATAGAGCGTCTAACTTGAGAGTCGATAATGATCCTGGTTTAACCTCGGACCCGTTACCATTTATACATATATATATATAAAAAACAATGAATTAAACTGTTACAGTAAGATCTTTTAAGATTTCCTCAACTATAAGATAATATAAACACAGTCTTTTGACTGCTGTTACCTTCGTGTAGTCAGATCTTTGGGATACGAACATGAATTATATGTATATTCAATATTATGTTCTATTGAAAATTTCGACTTGAATTATAATTGTAACACGTAATCATTAAAATAACACTAGAGGTTAAGAAACGTGTTTTATGCTTGTGTTCGTTGACTTTTGCTTGTTCGTAAATCAAAGCGACATATTAAATTAACTATCATATATCAATGAGGAGTCAAGAAATACGGCCAGGAAAGGGTACTTTTTGTTTAAATTAATTATGCATAATTAATCTTAATACAAAAGTGTATCATTTTTTATAAAATAAAATATATAATACCAAATATAAATAAAATTATCTTGTAATATAAATCTTTAAACTACTACATCTATATTACGATACATTCTGAGATAGTTATTTTTAATTAAGTTACAACTTATTATTAGTAAGGTTATAAAAAGGAAATTATCTGTTATCAAAATTCCTTGTCTTCGAAGATGCCTCGTCGATATAATAAACTCATATAAAGTCAGCAAATTCATCAGAACAGCTCGCCTTGAACTTCTCTCCTATCGAGTAATCTTTGTAGAACAATAAAACCGGTTTATAATAGTTGGGCGTCAAGAGGTTAAAAGGGTATGAATAACTGAAATTCAAAGCCTTCGTATAGTATTTTCTCTCTGCGCAATTTTCTTACTTTTATTACAGGATATACTTATTTTTATTTATTCTTCTTAGGCAAAAAAATATTTCGAGTTTTATTCTCGATCGGACGAATGCACAATAGCGCGCAGTTAGTGGACGAATAAAAAGGGTTTTGAAAATGAGCAACACGTGCATAAGAACAAGCCAACACTGATACGGCATTCTTGGATGAAAGAAAGATTTTTATATTCCATTCAAAACCGCTCTTGTACGTTGAAAGAATGCTGATTTGAGAGTTCAGTATAAATGCCATTATTACTACGCGAATTGAATGGAAAATATTTAAGCAGTGTATTTTCAGCAGTCGTAGACTCGTTTAGAGTTCAAAAATATGATTTTTGGAAAATGTCTGAAGGAATTCTATGTGTGTGTGTGCGTGCGCGCGCGTGTGTGTGTGTGCGCGTGCGAGACAAAATCCCCAAAGTTCATGATTTTTTTTTGAGAGAGAGATATTTTCTGAATTTGATTTTTTATTTTGAATGTAATATATACCTATACATTCTGACAACGGAAATAAAACTAGAAGCTTGTGGTTTCAAAAATCTTGAAAAATTGTCTTTTAGTCTAGCTTAGAGAAACGCCTATGAAAATGTTAT
>JAPYZP010009036.1:0-10476 GCA_030522985.1 Torymus sinensis
ATAATTGTTTGTAGTGGCGATATCTGTTTCTAAAATATCGACATTTTATTAAAAAAAAATTGTTTAGTCATGTTAAATAGACTTTGTTTATAATACATTCACTATCTATACCATTTTCAATAAATAAATAACATTATAACTATGAATTCTTTAAATTTTAGGTGACCTCTTCATTTAGTACTGCTTTGACTAGGGAGTCGCGCATGAACCTCCTTAAAAACTATTATAAATTAGAATACGCGTCTCAAACCAAACTTTTTATAACAGTTAAAACAGTTTTCCACGAAAGTCATTTTCACTAGGGTGTAAGATGAATATTGCAGTGACTTCTAAAAGAGCTTTCTTTGTAGAAAATTAAAAATAAAACAAAAAGTTTTCTTGCCTTTTTGAAAAAAATTTCAAATGTAGGTTCTAGGTTAAAGCAATACAAAATATGAAATTTATATTTAATTCTTTTGTCGAAACCATGTTCGCCACCCTTATTTACTCTTTGGATAACCGCGGTGGACACTGAAGCGAAACTATTTTATAAACAATGAACTTATTTATTGTAGACCCTATATACACTTATTGTAGAATCTTCAAATTTAGTTATATGCTCTATCCTTTACTATGTTATCATTTATTCTAATATTTTGATTACTAGATATTAATACGCAAATCTCGGACAGTAATGGCCACATGATCCAATGGAGATTTTCAGAATACTTAAAAGAAGTCTTGGCACTACCCGCTGCAGTTTACGAATCTCCGTCATTCGGCTATACTGAGGGCTTGGCAAACACGATATTTCCGCCTGTAAGTTGAGTAAAAATTTAGAAACTTACGTATAAATTTTCTGTATGATCTTTGCAAGTTCTTTTATTTCGTTTTCTTTTCAGAATGCAAAAATTACAGTTAACGACTTTTTGGACACTTTGATGTCAGAGCCTGGTCCTCATTGTTTAATTTGGCTGCCACTATATCATAGAATGTCTGCTGTCGAACATGGTAAACTTAATCCCAAGAATAGTCTTTTTTATTAGTCTCATCGAGTACAAGTAATTTATCTAATAACAAAAATAAACTAAGCCTACTATTAATACATGACATCTGTTAGTATAAAAGTCATTTGTATGAAAAAGCATTTATGTTCTATACGACTATTAGTAACTGAAGTATGCATGACCGATAGTTTATGTTGACTAGAAGTTGAGCGCGCTACGCGCGCTTTCAGCACCCACTCTATCTTGTTCTCTGTCTTACACGACGCCATGACACTACGTCATGAGATGCGCGCGCAATACAGCGTAACGTTTCAATCTCTTCTTTATAGCTCGATATTGAGAAGTTCGTTATCAATCCCACTCTCTCCCACAAACAAGAAATGTGTTTTATGCAAAAAAATGTTACTGAAAAGGAAAGATTCTCACCTTCAAATCACGTATCAAGCTAAAACATTAGAATGTTATTTTTTGAGCAAAAAAAAAAAAAAGTTTCAACCATTTTCTTTCGCTATCTTTGATAACATATAACTTCCCAATACAGTAATATTTTTAAACGGAAGTTAAAGCTCTTTCTGACGATTTTCTGTTTATTTTTGCGAAATTATCTTCACAATTTCATTGCTGTTGACTTATGTAGGTTTACGTAAGCATCTATTTTCCCTAGATATTTCGCAAAACGGTTCTTTATTTTTCCCTGACCACTGTATAAAAGATTTTAAAGAACTAGGGATTCATTCTTTGTTCGATCAAGAAATGACATCTCGATGTTTTAGCTAAATGATCCGCAGCTTACTAGAGCACAGAGCTTATAAGTACGTGAACAAATTGAAGTTTGGAATCCCTTCACTTTATACAATTCTAAAAAATAAATATCATTATAATCATTTTTATTTAGGGGAGAGCGGGGCAAGTCGACACAATTTTTAGATTTCTTTTTCGAATTAATACTGTAATTATTTTTTACTATATTTAATGTATGTATTTCAAAAGTTCTTATTATGGAGAATTTATAGTGACTATATGGAACGTCTATAACGCTTTTTTTAATTGTTATAAATGTTTATTTTACTTCATAAAGTGTGTGTCAATTTGCCCCAACTGCCGGGAAAGTAGACACAAGGTAGCTTTTAAATGAAAATACCGAAACAACTCTATAAATCATATAGCAGTACTTTATAAACGTAATGTACATTATATTACGTGTTTAGCAGATTAACTACGTGTTTTTGAACTTTTTACTTTTTTATCTAAAGCCTTTCAAGAGTTTATTACAGGAGAATCTGTAATAATTATGGATGTGTCAACATGACCCGACGAAACCAAAAAGATATCATTTCATTTTTATTAAAAATTATTAAATTATGGTCCTCTATAATATAGACTATTAATTATTTGTTTCTATTTTATCTTCATACAATAAATAAACTTTCAAAAAAAATTTAGAAATTTTACTCTGGTTATATGAAAATAAAAAACCTCACATAAATTCTGACTGCCAATAGCTTTAATCTCTCAGAATCTTTCATAATCTTGGTCACTCTATACCGTGTCTATGAAGACTGAGTCGTGGCGCAATACCGTTTTCATAATAAGTTATCGATAGTGTGTCAACTTATCCTGTGCAACGTGCCCCGCTCTCCCCTACTATAATTATTATTTTAAATGCTCTAATTGCATTACTAACTAAATACCCCAGCCAATTCATTAGCATCTAGCTTCCTCAAACATAATTAATTATTTCATCAAATTTAATTATTGATACCAACAAAAACTTAGATCTAAATGCACTAATTTCAACATAATGAAGATTTTTTTGTAAAATAGTGCCGAGTTTACAATTTTACTCTGATTTTTTATTTTAAAGCTTATAATATTCCAATTGCATTAATACATAGCTCAGAAGAAATAAAAATTGATCAATTGCGTAACATAATTATTTATCGCAGTTTGAACGTGAAAAACTAAATTTTTGCAGAGACCCTCCGGCCAATACAACCTTAAACTGAATATTCTGTTTCAGATTAACATAAGCTGCAATATATTAACCACTGTAACAAATAAAAATATTTTCTATTATATAAGTTAAAGTTAAAGAATTTAATAAATATAAATCATTTTATGAATTTTAGTTACGCATCCGATAATGTGTGATGCCTGTCACAGAGAAAACTTTACTGGATTTAGGTACCGGTGTCAAAAATGTCATTCATATCAGCTTTGCCAAGATTGTTTTTGGAGGGGAACAGTTTCGGGAACACATAATAATGATCATGAAACGAGGGAGTATAGTAGTTTTGTAAGATCATAAATTTTGTTTAATGCTTATTACTTTATTTAAACTAGTTCAGAGTTTATAAAGAATCATTTATAAAAAACGTTTATCAGAAATCGCCAAGCAAGCAGATTGGTCATTCACTGAGGAAAAGTTTTAGATGTGTTCCCGATAAAGGAAGAAATAGTTTACCAAGATTTCCCGAGCAACCTGAAAAAACTCTGGATCTCTCACACATTGTGTAAGTTATACAATAGAAAGAGAGTAATATACTGTTTTAAGTCGAAACAATTACCTTGTTTTATAAATTTTCTTATAATTTATGTATTACAGTCCTCCTTCTCCTTTACCGTCTCATAATGGCTTTCCCGATCCTGGGTTCATGGGTCCATTTGATTCTGGTTCTTTAGATAGTCGATCTACTTTAAGAAGGTAAGACCTTGTGTAAAAAAAAAGGTTATCAACACTTCATTAACGCATTTATTTTATATGATTTTTTTCTTTTCCCAAATAGCATGGATAGTTCAAGGCTTGATGACGAACACAAATTAATTGCTATATACGCTCAGCGATTGTCGCAAGAAGCAAGAACCGTGGTAATCCATTTAACCATAATGGCGATGCTCTTTGTACGACAGATCTTACGTACATTGACTAAGAGAATACGTTCCAAAGTACCTAGTTTATCTCACTAGAGAAATTATATCAGCTTTTATATATATATATATATATATATACACACTTTATATACATAAATCTGTCGCACAAATAGCAAAGGCGTAATATAATTAGGTTGGAAGGATGATTAGAATGGTCCAGCTGCCTAATGGTAAGTCTGGATTGAAAGTAACTATATTGAATTTGTTTCTGCCGACGCTTCATGCCCCTTTTCAAAGCTTATGTCCAATATCTACAATCTACAAGGTAATAAAATAAAGTAATAATTAGTGTAATCAACTGGTAGTCAAGATTCAATATTTGGCCACCTGTTGATTACAGAGATTATTATGTATTTATTAAAGAAGAACCTTTCTTATGAGAAAATGTTCGAAACATCAGCAGAAATAAATTAAATATAGAGGCCTACCTCTAGACAACTGGACCATTCAAATCGTCTTTCCAACATTACAACAAGGTAAATACATTCATATAGTAATATAATTACAGTTTGTAACCCGCAACATTTCATAAAATGTTAGTATTACTAATATTTTCGTTGCTTTACGGGTGATACACAACTTTACTATTTTGCATGCATTGTATAAGCTTTTATAACTTACATAGAAAAACCCACTGCCACTTTATTGGCCATTAGCTTCTGCAAACTAAGGTTTTGTTCTAGTACATTGCTTGTTTACATCAGTATAATATAGGTAAATAATTGTTATTTATGAACGTGCATGTACTTTTCATATTTTATTTTTTAAAACTTATTTTACAAAAAATTTGAATTTTTTATTTACAAAAAATTTGAATTTTTTATTTACAAAAAATTTGAATTTTTTATTTAAAAAAAATTTTTTTTCTCATGTCGTTTTTTTAAGTATATGAAAGTTCAATTTAATTTATATACTATAAAAGTACAATTAAAGTGATCGATACTGTTTCCACACCACCTTGTGGTAAATATAGTGGTGCAAAGAGTAGAACTACAATTTATGTTTTCAGAAAATAAAAATTTTTACATAAAGCTATGTTTAACGTTATTTATACAATTTACTCTATATTTACTAAGTAAGTCTAATTTTTTATGAAAATAAAAAACTTTAAATCATACAAATTAATTCAACATTTTTGAAAATGTTAACAATATTGTTTTTAGAAAAGCAATGTTACAGATTTAATTGATGGACTTCGTCTCTAAAACTAATACGTAAATGGTGAATACATAAAAGTTATAAGCATATAAAACTCCAGAACTTTTGACTATTGTGAAATAGTTTTTTAAAATTATTTGTTGCTGCTATATTAGGATGGCCTACGAAGCTTAAAAACGAAACCGGGCTTAAAATCTGTAACCAAAAAAAAACAAGTCCTTTACTCCATATTAGCATGCCATGTAGGCCTGGGGATGTACAATACTGTCTAAAAAAGTCGCTGAAACCTCTAGGTTACATTATAGTAGATTATGCACCTTGAGAGTAAAAGTAAAGAATGTCTCGCCTTCGGCTCGGGTGACAATTTACATGCGATCTGAGGGATTCTTTACTTACTCCCGTGGTGCATATACTACTTTTCTCTACGAGGAGCGTAAAATGCGTAGGCTGTATTTCGCCCGCAGGGCGTACAGTTCGCACTTTACGCGCCGTGTGGCGAAAAAGATTTTTTCTACCGTAAGCACGATTTTCGCGTTTTTCAAACCTATTAATAGAGCCGAAAAAAAACGAAAATCGCCCGCTCTGACGAGTAGCGGGCGGTAAAAACTGCAAATCGCCCGCTACGGCGAGCAGCGGGCGGTAAAACTCGACAAACGCCCGCTGCTCGCCGGAGCGGACGGTAAAAGTCGAAAAACGCCCGTCGCTCGCAGTAAAGGGCGGTAAAAATCGAAAAACGCCCGCTCCTCGCCTGAGCGTGCGGTCAAAACCGAAATTCGCCCGCTCCGACGAGCAGCGGGCGGTAAAAACTGAAGATCGCCCGGTACGCCGAGCAGCGGGCGGTAAAACTCGAAAAACACCCGCTGCTTGCCGAAGCGGAAGCAAAAATCGAAAAACACCCGCCGGTCGCAGCAGCGGGCGGTAAAAAATTAAAATCGCCCGCTGTCGATTTTAGTACATTCGAACAAAATAAAGCGAAAATCCATACTTGCGTTACAAAAAATATGGTGTGCTAAGTGGATTTTTTGACCTCGTATGGTTGCAGTACTGGTCTTGGGTTCACAAACGCCATCGCCTTCGGCTCGTACTAGCTCACCTTTGACTCGTACTGCAATCCCACACTCGGTCTAAAAAGACCCACTTTACGCCCTTGGCACTCTATATACCATTACACTCAGTCTCGTTTATGCGCTCCGCAGGCCATGCTAATACCAGCAATAAATAATTTAATAAAATTATTTTACAATAGTCAAAAGTTCTGGAGATTTACCCATTTACTCACTGAATAAAGGTTATACTTTTTGAAAACTCTCGACTCGAGATCAAAAATCCCTTCATATTAAGGATGTTATGCCTATATTCTCGTCTGTACCAAAAGTTAGTTTTTACCGTTCTAACTGCGATAAATAATTATATGGAATGGTTAACGATTTTTTCGTCCAGTACATATGTACGGAAATGGAATCCGAATATTATAAGCTTTAGAAATAAAAAATTATAGAAAAATAGAAAAAATGTTATTATTGTTTATTACTATGCAAAAAAGCATAGTACACAATATTTTAAAGAAATTGATAAAATAATGCAACCTTGCCAATTTTGCCTCGATTTCTGTTTTGTAAAGCTTAAATATTCGGATTGCATTTCCGGACAGACATACTGGAAGGAAAAATCGTTGATTATTTCATATAATTATTATTTATCGTAGTTCTAACGCTAAAATGAACTTTTGACAGGGACGATTTAGCCATAATATCGTTTAGTTACTAAAGTAGTATTTTATAAATTTTGTATGATTTCTTGAAAACGAATGAAGATAATCTCTTGAAATTTTAACATAACAGTTAAGAAATGTGAGTTTTCGGGATGTAGATCTGATAA
Organism: Torymus sinensis; assembly: GCA_030522985.1. Lineage (NCBI taxonomy): Eukaryota > Metazoa > Arthropoda > Insecta > Hymenoptera > Torymidae > Torymus > Torymus sinensis. The sequence goes on from JAPYZP010009036.1 coordinate 6,954, forward strand.
GCTAAAAAGTTAGGTTATAGGCAAGTTGCAATTACGATTACTATATGTACTTTCGTCTTTATTTAGCTATATGTATTTGAAGTGAAACGTAATCTATAAAATAGTTTTATCGTGTATTCACAAGTTATGTTATTCACTTGAGGTCTGAATTACATTATTGGGTATATGACTTAATTTTTATAGATTTTTCAGCAAATTTATTTCATATAAAAAGTACTTGTTTCATATATCAAGTCACCTGAATATGCCGCGTCTGGGAGAACTTCCCATCACAAGTTTCAGAGGGTCTTCTGAGTCGCGAACATGACTTGCCTGCTTCCATGCCCAGTAAATGGCCTTTTCTGATCAAGTACTTCGCTCAGTTTGTTCAATTGTCGGCTATACCGTTCCGCAGTTACCGTCTGACCAGTTTCCAGGAGTTCGTAATAAAGCACACCCTTCATGTCCCATCAGATACACAGGGGGTATTTTTTGCATGGATTGTGAAAACAGAAAATCGCATTCATTTATAAGAAAAAAGATCGCAGGATTATTAGTAAATAGAAATTAAATAATGATGTAGATATGGTAAGGATTAATAAATTCACTGATAAGAATTTTTCAATCGGTCTTACAGTCTTATAAATGAAATTAATTAATATTAATGGCAGTCAGATTGCCATTGTTTCTAATCACCCCCGCAGAATCTGAAATAAAAACTTAATTAAAACATGGACAAATATTGGTAGCAAAGGACAGTCTGACTGCCACCCACCACCAAATTGCCCAACACTTCGAGCCCGCTTTGGCTCCTCCTCAGAGACTGAAATGAAACCCGCGATACACCTCCTTATATACCGATACCCTCCTTCTTTCCTTTTATCCGCACCACTATCGACCTTCCCCTCGCTAACTTCTCATTTTTTATAAACACACCCTTTTCATTTACTGATAAAAATTTTTACATCGGTCCTACAGTCTTATTAATTCAATTAATTAATATTAATGGCAATCAGATTGCCCTTGTTTATAATCACCCCCGCAGAAACTGAAATAAAAAACTTATTTAAAACCTGAAAAAAATATTGTTTGCAAAGGACAATCTGACTGCCACCCATCACCAAAGTCCTTTGTCCTTTGCTAACAATATTTCTTTCAGGTTTTAAATAAGTTTTAGTTTCTGCGGGGTTGATTATAAACAAGGGCAATCTGATTGCCATTAATATTAATTAATTGAATTTATAAGACTGTAAGACCGATGTAAAAATTCTTATCAGTAAAAACTATTAAATATTTATTAATTATTATTATTAACATAATAATTAATCACTCCTTAGACTTCTGCATTAATTGTTTAACTGTTACTTGCCTTCGGAGCGCTCCTTAATTCTTATGATTATAATAATGAGGCTATTGAAAAATTATTAATTAATAATAATAATAATTTATTAATTATTAAATTTTCCTAAAATATACCAAATTTAAAATTATTTGAAAGTGTTTCAAAATGTTTAAAACTACTAGAAAATGTTTGAAACTGTTACAAAGTATTATAATTAGAAAAAATGTGTCCAAAATCCTACATTTTGTAACATTTATAAACAGTTACAGTTTTAAACAATTTCAAACAGTTTTAGATAATTTGTAACTGGTATGTTGGTGTAGGCGATAGCGCTCGGTGGGACAGGAGAAAGGTTTCCTGGTGTAGAGAGCGCTCTGACTCGAAGGGAACGGCTTGCAATCGGCCGAAGTCGAGTCTGCCGACACCACTTCTGACATTGTGTCAGGTAGAAGGATGACCGTATCTGGGTCGAAATACCATGCCGCCGTTCAATGTCGCCTGGTCATAGGAGGAGTCGCAAGGAGCACGCCTTTGAGACGTGCTGAATAGGGAGAGTGCAGTAGGAGCTCAAGACGCGGAACTGGCTGGTGACAGCTCGTGGTTTGTTGTGGGGCTGTTCCTGCGGAGCCAGCCGCTGGGTCGTTCTCTCCTCCAGAGTTGCTACGTCGCACAGGGAAGGACACAGTACTATTCCCCCCGTGGCGACACCTTGATAATCAGGGTCTTGGTGGTAGGGCGAGGACACTGGGCTCAGTGTTAGACAACACCCCCCCCCCAGCCTTGAAGCGGACTATTTCTTTTGGTTTCTTTAAAAGTGGGAGTCGGTTCCAATACGGGAGCCGACTCACCAAAAATAAGGGAGCGCGCGAGCGCGGTCCTTACTTCGTAAGGTCGATGGCGGCCTCCGAGGGAGGCGATATCACCGGCTGTGTCACAACCATCTTACCAGGCTTGATAGGCTGCGTCCTCTTCCGCATGGCGGGCTCACTCCTAAGGACGAGAGAGAGTTTGGCGCACCTCTTCTTCGCCACTGGGTTGGCGCTGAGCGGAAGCTCCGACAGGGCGGCGCGCTTAGGAGCGGGTGGTGCCTTCGCCGCGATGCGTCGAACAACGACCTCCAGCGGGGGGCGTTGTTGCGGCTTGCCAGTGGGTGATTGGTCTACGAACTGGTATGTTCGAGAGACCGCTGGGACTGGCGGAGGAGCGGCGCTGGGCGTAGCCGCCTTCGGCTGCTGTTGGAGTTGCTCCCGGAGCTTCTGTATCTTCCCCTGGCTCTGCTCCCGCAGTTGCCGGAGTGCTCGCTCGTGGCCCTCTCGAAGTTGGGCCAAGTCTTTGGCCCACTTCTGGGTATGTGCCTCTAGCTCCGCCCGATGCTGCTGCAGAAGGCGCTCCTTAAGGCGTCGACGCTCGAGGACCTGCTCCCGCCGTATCTGCCCGAGTCGGAGTCGCAAAAACTCCTTCTCGGCCTCCAGAGCCCGGAATCTGCCCGAGGACATCCACAGTCCGGGAGGTAGGTGAGCAGCTGGAAGGAAGGGAGGAAAAGAGGCGAGGAATGAGCCGGGAGTCGCCCAATACAAAAAAAAGAATAACGAGACAAGCTCGTTTTTCAATAAATAAACACGGGGTTTATTTGGTCAAAAAAGATCCTTTATTCACCCGAACTTATCTCTGCGAAAGCTGAGACCCACTGGAGGAAGTAGGTGCCGGGGGAAACAAGGCTCTCGAGGCGTCGACGCGGCCGTCTTATATGCCCCGCAGCGCACTTAATTTCTTTGGCGAGCGAAAAACTAAGGTCGCCGCCGCCTAGCGGCAGCGCCGCGAACTAGTCTCCGGCGGCCGGCGTGCGGGCGCGGGAGAATTCAAATGCGCCATTGACAATCTGAACGTAGACCGGCGCGGAGAGTCTATAAATTAACAATAATCAGTCTACATGTTTAAACTAACTAATTTATTAATAAATAAATATATTTCGCGGTGCTATGCATGTAACAATGTCCCAACGCGTGGCGTGATTTTTTCTTCGTCATTATTCCAACTTGCGCAGCGGTTATCGCGTCCTCCTCGGCGGATGCAGGTGTCGGCTGTCCGGCACTCTCACGCTTCGTCAGCCGCCGAGGAGTGTGCGATAACCGGCAGCGTTCTTGCTCTCTGCCGAGAAAAATATCGCGCGGGGCTCGGCAGTGAGCATCTAACCGCGCTACG
>JAPYZP010009037.1:0-11360 GCA_030522985.1 Torymus sinensis
TTATCTCTTAGTTCAAATTTCAAATAGCAACAGTGCATCGATATGATCAAATTTTACTACAACTTTATCACTGTTTACTTTTAAGGCCATAACTTTTCAACTATATCTTTTTTTCATTGTTTTCATTTTCAAAAGTATTTAGGGTAGTAAATTAAATTTCTCTTATTATAATGACTACAATATCTCTTTATTTATTGAAGATTCTCTTTACTGCAAATTTCCTTTATTGCCTGTGTTCTCTAATCTTTATCTTGCGTTATACACTATCTCAATGAAGTATATCGAACTAATAATAGTAGTAAGATTACAATGCGAATGTTTTTCTTTTGTAAATACAAAGTATAAACCAGAAACACTTTAATAAGTCGACAAAACCATATATCTCCACCTGTAGACAAAAACATCCTCACAAACTCCTTCCACCTCCCATATCCTTTCAGACTCTCTCGCACTCCACCTATCCTCTCCAACGCCACGAACGCACTCACTCTCACGTGCGCATCCCTCGGAAAATGCATGCACACAGGGACAGTGAGAATACCCTCTACGTTTCTGATCTGACGCCTCGCGATTTTCTCGCTCGCGACGCGCAGTAGTATCTAGTCTCGCCGGCGTCGCGCGCGAAAAAGAAAGAGAGTCGCGAAAAGCGGCGACACCTCCGGCATTTAATTAAAACGCGTTAGCGCCGCGCGCGAAGAAGAGAAAAAAAGGCAGCCTCTCACCAGCACGCGCACGGAATCCGCGAGCCGTGAAAATCGCGCGCGAAGCCGGCCATGCGCACGCGCGAGCATAAGGAGGGAGGGTGCGAAGCGGTCTTTTGTTCCAGCCGCGCGAGCGAGCGTTTTTTTTTTACTTAATTAGAGTGTGTATGCACGCAGACGGCGAGAAGAGAGTGAGAGAAAAAGAGAGGAATTATATAGTCATCAGGGTGCGGAAGCGAGTCATTCGATTCGCGCGTGCGCGCGTGAGTTGGCTTTTGATCGACGCCGCGTGTAGGTAATATAATATAGATGTAAATGGCTGCTTAGGTTCGGAGATTTTTTTCTCTCCCTTTGGGAGCTCGCGCCGTTTGATGTCGCGGTTTATTTGCTCGTCATAACTAATTAAATGTTACAATGCTGGTAATAAGTTCGTTAGCGGATTATTATTATTCAGTGAGCGGCGCGCGTTAACTACGCTGCCGCCTACTCGAATTTTAATTAAGTTGCGGGATAAGGGAGCCAGTGATTTTCTGTGGTAATTGGAAGTGAAAGATATTGTGCGGGAATTCTCCTGACTTGGCTTATTTGTCGCTGTTTCGCGCAGTGTTGCGGTCCTGATTATTTGCTTGGTCATGCTTTGTAACTTTGCAAACTGTTTTTTGTATTCGCGGTTGTACGTAAACGGCGAAGTATTTTTCGTGTCAAGATTCTCACTATTCGAGGATATTTACAATTTTTAAGTATTTGAAACACAGAGTAAAGATAATAATTCATGATTATCGAAGAAACTTTCCAATAAAAAAGGGAAAAGGAATTTTTCTAGTATAAATTCTGTGAAAGTGTGGCGATGCTGAAAATAAAACTTTCTTTCGTTATTTACATCTGACACAAAACCGGTATAAGCTAGAACCATTTTTTAAGACCATTTTTTAGGTTTGAAGTCATTTTCAATTAAAAATAATATTAATTACAGGGCGATTTATATGAAAGAGCAGTGAGTTTCTCAGAAAAGAAATTCAATGAAATCAGTTTAGTTATTTGTGTTTCAATAAATAAGTGATTATACTTAACAGTCTCCCTATTTTTCAGATATTCATAACATACTTTTAGTTTATTAACTTGCAGCCTATTTGACTCGGCAGTGTTGAATACTTTTGTTCCTATTCGCTTTCGATATTCATACCTGTCTTTATAATGATCTGAGAACATGTATTATACGTGTGGGCGTGCGTGTATACGCAGGAAGTAGTCAGAGCAATAATTGGTTAACCATCATAAAAGAAAGTATAGTGATGTGTACTTAGGGACACTCGTTATTCTTCGTGTAAACAAAGATATATAGAAATGTTTGAATGCTTTTGTTCAAAACGTGGAAAACAAACCGAGGAAATCGACACCGAAGATTTAGCATTGTGATGCGTATCTCCTGTGAACATTGACATTCGAGTAGCATTATATCTGCAGTCCCGCATCTGAACAGCACCTACGAAGAAAGGTATACGGCGGCGAGAAAATTTGCGGCCCCGCACTTTGGGCATGCAGGGCAATAAACATTTTTTCCTCAAGCCCCCGCCACGATTATTGCTCTCCCCCCTCGTCTGAAACAATAAATCTTTGGTGCCGGACAATGGGACCGTTACAATGGGGCCTCGAGTGGAAAGCGCATAGACCCGAGGGCGTGAGGTAGAAAGGACCGCGGATTATCTGGCTATACGACCTGATTAATCCTTGAGAGTGAGAGAGCAGAAGGAGGTTAAGACCTCAAGGGGTATAAACGCGACTGATGCGATCGTGAAATGTTGACCCACCGAAGAGAAAAGCGTCCACAAAGGATTGAGGGAGTGAGGCAGAGCAAATAGCGCACGCGCGAACGCGTAAGTCGCTGCCTGCACGCCAAGGACGCGCGCGCGATTTTTCGAAGATGACCTGCAATCCCACGCGCAATAAACCGTCTGTATAAGTATGGGTCCGTTGTTTTATTTCTTTATTGGCAGCGGGCAATCTAGGCGTGAGCGCGCGCGCGCGGAGGTGAAAGCGGAGATGCGAGAGAACAGCGACTTTTCTAATAGCAGTCAAGCGTTTTATCTTTTTATTTTTCTTCCTCGCGCGTGCGCGCATTGTTTCTCGTCTTTTCCGGACCTTTTTATGCACAGCGCAGCACCGATGCGGGCGACGTGGCCTTTTTTACGGGGCTGTTCGGTTATAGGGTTATGGCGAGGCTCAACCGATTGACTGCTTGAAGAGGGCTTTCAACGTTTTTTTGCAGCCGATGTAAAGATGCAGAGGTAGAAAAAAATCGTCGGAGCGGAGTTGTAAAATTAACTTCTTAAATGATGGGGATGAACGGGGATGAATTTTGGAAACATGGAGAGGTTTTTGAAAGTTTTCAGGCTTAATAACAGGAGTTAAAACAAAGACGTTTATTGTTTTGAAGAAGGTAGAGTTTTTTAGATGCATAGTCGTATAGTCTTTAACTCCGTTTGGTTCTCAAGTTTTTTTGTAAATTTATAAACCTTTATTTCGGCATTGAGGAAAACTTTTATAATGTGGAAGTGTGTTTGGGATTTGTTAGAGTTAAGGATGTTAAAGGTGAGTTTCTTAGGAACTTTCTAAAACTTTGACCTCACGTTCAATTTGTCAATGTCAAAGTTGGACCTCTTAACATGTAAAGTATAGGAACATCAACTACCAAAGAAGCAACATTTGAATTCATTGTTGGGAAACGCTTCTTAAGATCATTTAAAAAAAAACTAACCTCTTATTTATCATTATGTAGTTAAAAGCTTGTCAACAAAATTCAGAGCTATATGACACGTATAGTTTTCGAGAATAGGTAGTGTAAACATTGTATTCGCTCCGTGCGTGACAGATTCTATACACAAAAATAGCGCCGCCTTAAGACCCGATAGACGCCATTTGCAGGGACAAAATGCATGGGACTCGTGTGGGCGCACCATTAGAATTAAATTTGTTCTGCTAATGAATTTAAGAATATTCTTCTGACTTTTTATAATAAATGAAAACAAAATAACAATGAAAGAAAAAAAAATGAGATCTCGTAGGTTTTCCAGAAACTTGTAAGAAATTATTTTCGTTACGTGCTCATAAAAGCGCTATGAGTTGTGTTCCTGCAAATCACGTCGATTGGCCGTAAGGCGGCGCTATTTCTGAAAGTAAGACGACATATACTATATGCTATGCACGGAGAAAATAAGTATCGAGTATTTGAGCTAAGACAGATACGAGAGAGGAAAATATAAGGAAAAACGCGTTTTTCAAGTAACTGTTATACTGTACACTCAGGTTCTCCCATACACGTGGGCTACTATGGCGCATTAACTATTGCAGTCGGCATCCTGCGTCATTGCAGACGGTACCCTAATGACACAAACCACCCTTAATGGTGAGTCAACTGCAGCTGCCTTTCTAGGAAATCGCCGGAAGGATATTGCTTTATGGAGTTTATGTAAATCAGGGAGCTTGACAGCGGTCCGAAGGCAAGTATATGAGTCACAAATTCGGAAGATGCCTAAGGGTCGACCCTGCTACCTGATACATTGGAATACATTTATCTCGTAACAGAAATATATTTAGTTTATTATTTAATGTTAAGACTGTGCTTAAAAGGTATACATAATAATAAGTAGATTTTATAGGTATACATAATATAAGTTTTTAAAGGTATACATAATATAAGTAGATTTTAAGTGTTGAAATTCTTACCAGGTTTACTTTCCCGCTCCGTAATATCGATGCCACAATGAGATCTACCGATTTTCATTTGTATAGACATGAACGTGGTTGACGGATGAGGAAGGACGCCATTTTGGCATCAGTGCTGCCACCGCCAACCGTAGTCCCTCAGGTCAGTAATACCCTCATGCAACAAACGGTATAATGCTCTTTTCATATTTCTCGTAGAGCTACACTTGTTACATAATCAAGTTTACCTTCCAATTTACAAAATATCCACTGTTATACATGACATAATTACTCCACAAATGTTCAAAATTCTGATCTTCGTAGAAATCTTAATTTGCTACAAACTACTACCGTAGGTGTCTCGCCAAAGCCGATTCGACATCGATACTTTTTATAATCGTAAGAACGTCATTAGCTTGACTGTGAAGCCAAACAATAAACGAATTTTAACACAAAACCACTCTATTTCTCATTAAACCCCCCCTGAAAATCGTAAAAATCTATAATGAAGCACTTACGTTGCGCAGAAACGAAGTACGACGAGTCGACGGCATTGCGAAGGATGATCCTACGAAAAATGTCTCGCTTCGTGGGACTGTTGCGCGCATTGTGAAGGAGGGGTAACGAGCCGCCGGAGGCAGAATTAGCACGATTTTGCGAATAATTTTTCTTAATTAGTGTGAAAGTGACACGTGCAAGCCACTCAAGTGCATTCATTCTCAAGAGGCGCGAGCTCAGCTATAGCACCAAGAATTTTTATGAAATTTAAAAAATGAAAATAATTAAATGTAGGTGCTTGTGAAAAAAATTTAATTTACGCGTTAATTTGCAGTGTTTTAGGATTTTCAACAATATGAAAATAATATTATATGTCATATTTGTAATGTTCTTGAATAAACATACGTTGAATGAGTGTGAACCAATAAAAGGAATTACAAATGGTGCTTCATTTACGCTTCGCGCGTACTATTTTTGTTTTTGAGGTTCTGAATATAATTTTTCATTATGATTTCCATTTAATTAGTTTAAATAATAGGATAATCAGATAATTTTTCGAAACAAAAAATTAATCTTTTCATTATGTTTTGATTTAATTATTTAGTTTGAAATATAGTTAAGAACAAAAATTCATTTTAAAAAATTCAAATTTAGCGAAAGTAGCGGATCTTCCCGCCTATTCGTTACAGACCAATCAAAATCAATCTTTAAATGCTTCACAACATCTCGCTATCATTCTTTTAAGAGTGGATTAAGCATAGGATTGATTAGAAATTTCAATGTATAACATTAATTATTAAGAAAATACCGATTTACCACGACTCTTCCAAACACACGCGTGTTAAAATTAACACAGACACTCGACTACATTTCCGCCCGCAGAATACCGCATTTTTCCAACTTGTCCGCGGCAGTTCATTTCCCGACTCTTCGGCGTTCGGCCATTATCTCTCCGGCCTACCATAATAAACATAAAAAAGTCTAAAAAAAAGAAAAAATAAAACGCGAGCGTCCAGGGCTCTCCCGCATACGCGCTTCCTCTGTGCGCGTGCCAAAAACCCAAGCTCTCGGGAGAGCGGCGCTCAGAGGGCCCCAATCGTCCTTTTCCCTGCGCGACAGAGCAAAGACAATAAAACGAAGAAAGCGCTTAGCGCAGAGAGAGAGAGAGAGAGAGAGGGGGGAGAGTCCCTCTCGGCAAAAAGAAAAGTACGGAATTACGACCGCGCGGAGGTTCGAGGGTCAGCTGCACACGCGTATACGGCGCAGCACCTCATTGCCGCGCTTGTTTTGGACGCTCTCCAAAAATCCGGAGGAAAGAGAGAGAAGGGCTCGTCGCGTGCGCATATTCGGCCCCGATCGACCGCCGCATACGACAATGGGCAGCCAGCCAGCGAGCGGCCGGTGTTTTCATTAAAACGCGATGGTGGGAGGGAGTTCATGTTCTCTGTTGCTGATTGAAATGTCGAAAAGTCGAGTTTTGCCTGCCCTGCCCGCCTCTGGTTCTGCCGAATTGGAATTGTGTCGGCCGGGCGGCCGGTGAAAAGGAGAGCAACTTGTATGGGATTGAGTCGATTGTGCTACGTCGGAGGATGTTTGCCCCGGCGCTGCCGTTTTTTTTTTGCGTGGCTGCTGCGCGTTGTGTTTTTTCGGCGGGGGAGGAGGAGGAGGTAGTTTGTTTCGCGGTACAAGACAGGGGAATGAGGGAAAGAGAGAGAGAGAAAGGTATTTCATTGCGCGCACGCGGGTTAGCGTGGATTAAGGATCTATCTGTCGCGCGGTGAATGGAGAGAATGGCGCAGTCGCCGAGGGTCGCGCTCTGCATGCAAGAGAGAGGAGTAAATGGGTTTTATATTAGCAGAAATGGAATATATACGAACGTGGGCTCGTGTGTCGTTTTGTAGCGTGCGTGCGGTGCACACGATTAATTGTAGAGTTTTCAGGAAACAAATTGTACAAATACCCACTCCCTGGAAATGAATAAGTGAAGAACGTAAATTGGTAAAGAAAAAACTTACGCATTTGATGGTGAATATATTTACTTTTCGTTTTTTCGGATATATAGATTCTCTATTATCGCTATAAGCTATTATACATATATTTAAGCTTCAAACTTTTACTTTACTAAAATTTCTTTCTTTATTACTACAAATAAGAAAATATATCGTTATGCGTCTCTTTTATTTCAATATTGAGGTAAACAATGGGAATTATGATTTTTATTTTAAAAATCTGATCAACGAACAAAACGTAAAACTTTCTTTCACCGTATATATATACTTCAACACAATTAACTCCCAGCATTGTTAATCAATACTACAACAATGTACAAAGGCAGCCGAGGACCACTTTCATCGAACTTCCATTACTTGCCGGGGGAACAACGGCGCCTCCCACACGCGCCGCTCCCTGCGCGAGAAAGCGAAGCAAGAACACGCGCTCCGCGGGGTCTTGGGAAAATTGTAAAGGACCATTTCCTCGAGGACGGACAAAAAGCTCTCCCCGCCGACGACAAACACGCGGAAAAAGTGATTAGGAACTCTCTCTCTCATATCGCCGCACACGTGTGTTTCGCCGCGATTTCGCGCACAGTGGCGATTCGATTTAGACCGTTAATTACTGCCGGTGATACTTGGCTCTGGCGAGCGATTGTCGCGCGGACGAAGGACTTTTCAGCCGAGTCGAGCGCGATTGTGCGGCGTTGTTTCCCTGGTAATTTGAAGAAATTGTCTGCCGTTAAATCGCGTGGCACTGCAGTGTTTGCCTTTGAGTGAATCGGAACCTTAACGTTTCGTTTCTAGCTGAGGAAGTAAACTGTGGTCAATTGTGTAATCTAAGATTAAAAGAATAAAATGAATAAAAAGCTGGAGAAAAAAATTTTAGAAATTATTTTTATTCGAAATACTCGAATTATTTTGTACAGAATAACGTTAGAACATTGTTTCGTCGGAGCCAAATATATTGACAGAAAATGGTATCAAGGTTTTGAGGGTTAGTTCAAAATTTGAGATCGGATTTTCATAATTTAAAATGGAAAATCCAAAATGATGGATGAGGTTGATAAAAGGTTAATTGGCTGGAAATTATTCGAAGGGGCTTTTGGATCGCCAACGCTGATTGTTAAAGTTGGAAGAGTTTAAAGTTTATGGTTATTCTCAATGTTTATATATGCATATATTGCCGTTAGAATTATCTGTTTCTTATTGTTGTAAGCATTAATAAATAATAATTATAATAATAATAATTTAATATAACAAGACGTATAAACTTAGGTGTATACGTATATAATACAAGTTGATTCGAATCACGCCGCCCCGTTGAAAGTTTAGTTCGCCGCCAGGTGCCGGGTTCCCTCCATCGCGCTTTCTATCGCGAATCAGGAGGATTGCCGGATATAAGTTAGGGTGCACCTGCAGGATCGAATTTTTCATCCATTTATTATAATATTAATTTTAATATTTCACAATATTTATACTTTTACAAGAAGATCTCTATTTTTCATTCCCCGCCCTTCCCTCCAAGATACTCATTGGCACGCACCATCTCGTGGAGTAGAGTTTCATGGATCCGGATGTTGCGCTCCTTCCCTAAGGGAAACCGACTGAGAATGTCTCAGCTTAACGCGATGCAACCTGCACCAGGCTTATTACCAATTGTAATAAACGTTATGATGTACAATTTTATAAAAGTGTTTACGAGTTCTAGTTTAGTTCTAATTTATGAAATAAGTAATTTTAAAAAGCAGATTCCATCGTTTAAAAATTGAAATACGGCAGAATCATAGCTGGAAATCTGAAAAATTTTACGAATAATCGCTTGAAGAGTATGAATAGTTAATTCAAGCACGTTATGAAAAAACAAAACTTGATTTTTAAAAAATTTTTTCAACGGGCATTTCCACACCATTTTAAATATCATTTTTTTACTTCATTTATTTTTAAATATTTTCAAAATATATATAAAATGGACTTATAGTAGATATTTTTACGTTTCGCTACCTATACGAAATTCATTAGAAGAGAGCACAACCTGTTCAAAAAAATAAAGTCCAAGACAATCTACAAATGACAGGTAACTCTGTAGGTCAATATATTATTTACTATCCTGCTATTATGTCATTAAAAAGATAATTTAATTAATGAGAATATAATTAATTTTATTTGAAAATATCTTCTTTCATATTTTTTATTTATCACAGATCTTTATCGGTGCTTTTAAAATTTCAACTGACCAGAGTAAAATTTAAACTGTGTATGTTTATCGAGTATACCATTAAACACCTACAAAGACAACATTTTTAAATATTCGACAAGCAATTATCGATTAAATATCATATAAAACATCGGCCTGATAATCGTGCCACGTATCATTTAAATGAAGGGGAAAAACCAATATATTTTCCGGTATTTTTGAAACGAAAACAAACATTGCACTCTCTCCTTCTCCCTTCCACAGAAATATTTTCAAAAATTTTAAATGACCATCATCGTCACGAGCCGCGCGCAGAGAGTCGTCAGACAATGTGTGCCGGCGCTGCTCTCACATGTACCATTTTTCGATCGACCGCAGACGAGAGCCGCACACGCGCGCTCCGCTTATTTTTCCAATTTAAAATCCCATCTCTTAATTTCCTGGCGTGTCACTTTTCACCGCTGCCTACTACCACTGCGGCGGGGGGGTTTTTATGAAAACTGCGCCTGTCTCTCCCTCACTCTTTCCCTCTCCTTTCTGCCATTATGTGACGGCGTACGCGCGATCGACAAGAAAACGCGATAACGAGAGCGAGCGAGCGTTTTCTCGCGTGCAGCAGATGCAATCGCGCGAGCGCGCCTTCGTCAAGGAAATTGCATATGATATAACTGCGGGCACGATGCTGTGTGGTCGCCGCGCAGCGAGGCGAAAAAAATGTTCTTTTTTTTGAGCGGAGAACAAATTGTAGAGAGGTAATGGAGAAATTCATTAGTGGAAGGTGTTTTTACGATTTCATTTTTTTTCCGCTTTTTTACGATTATATCTGGTGTTAAGTGCGATGCGAGCTAAATAATGGACTTTCACGCGTAAAAATTGTCACTATTGGATACGCGAGGCCGATGTATTGCATATTGTTATGTGCAATATCTTGCAAAGATTTTGGTTCAATAATTAGCAATATCAAATATTCTTCCCATATTATATATTGCCAATTTTGTAACAGAAAGGTAGGTTGAAAGTGTTGCCAATATATATGGGACATATATTATAGAACTGGCGTGGGAAATCCTATTTCTAATATCGACAGCTGAGCGGAACAAGGTAAACTTAACTCGAAAGAAAACCGGGCCTTTTTTTCTTTAAGGTTTTTAGTGGCAGCTCATTGCGCTTCTCGACGACGATAAAATGTTAATAAAATGAGTGTTTTTCTAACTATCCTGAATAAAGTCTGACATGATCATTTGACACTGGTTTAAGGATCAACAATATACAACTATGATATTTTATTGATATTTCTCCATATTATAGTCATCTTGTTTATTAATTTGGTTGTTATTGTTTAATAGAATTTATTTATTAACATTTAACAAACACGTTATGCATATTTTGTTCAAACCTGTAAACGAAATTCCGCTCGTGTACTTGCGGGACGCTTGTCTTACGTTAGTATTATTAACCAAAATTTGAAAATATTTAGGAAATAAAGAACTTACAAGTTAGTAGTACAAAACTTATCTTCTTTGCTTAGTTTTAAATCCCACAGCTTCTAATTTCGCACATAATATTAAAATTAGTTTATTTTTGTTTTTATCATTACTTAAAACATAAAATCATTATGCAACAATCCCAGCCAATTCAATTATCTTACACTGGAAATTTCCGTGGGAGATAGAGGAAATTTCGTTTCTCACTCATCATCTTGCCTGCTCAAAAACAAAAAAACAATGATTAAATTCTAAAGTTAACTTTTGATAAAAACTGTCCGTCAGTACGACGGACGCCGATACCGATGTACGTTATCTACTATGTATATCCACCAAAACTTTGAAGCTCTCTTACTCGAAAGTAAGTTGCGAGTGGAGAAAACATTTTACTGTCAGTTCCATATAAGTCTTACTATCGTCCGCTACGAGATACGCAGCGGAGACACTACGAGCTTCCGTGAGTTCTTTTTGAGCGTAAATTATTCGTACAGAAATAAAAATAAAAATTAACTAACATTACTTCAATGGATCTCCTTTAGCTATCATATAAGATGCCTGCCACATGGAATTTCGTTCTTCCCTTTTGTATCTGGCTCACCTACGTGAGTGCAGAATGGCAATCGGGCCTCCAAACACTCACCTTAGTCGGACATCCGACGATTCCAGAGTTCGACTTAAGCAAAGACTTATCCGAACCCCAGTACTACAGAGCTTCGGCTAGCGTCCTCGCAGCTTATGGGAACAATGACAACGCCTTCTACACTATCTGCTTGGAAATGAAGAACAA
>JAPYZP010009040.1:0-14140 GCA_030522985.1 Torymus sinensis
ATATGTCCAGATGTACCACACTTGAAGCATTTTGGATTACTTGACAATTTTTTGAATCTTTCTTATTAAATTTTTTGTACTCAGATTTGACTTTTCCTCTTAACAGCAGTGGATTTTTAACAGTTTTAGAATCACGATTTTTCATACGGTATTCTTTTTGTTGCAAACGTTCCATCAATGTTGGAAGTGTTTTATCAATTGCTGGAATGCAGAGTAAAAACGATTGAATCTTTCTGCCAACCATTCAAAATGCAAGCTACTATACGTCTATTAAGCTAGCAGATCACTTTTATGACTCTGGTTTATAAACAATACCATAATTTTCTGCTAATTTTCTGCTAAGTTTCTACACCCATCCCTATTTTTCTGCTTCAGCTGTTTCTGAAAAACATGTGATCTACTAGCTTAAGGTTGTATTGGCTATACAATCGGGATCATAAATTAGTTTGTGTTTAAAATACCAATAATTAATTATGTGATCTTCCCTACTAAAAAAAATCGCGCGATTATCGCGTGACCAATCGCGCGATTCATTTAAAATTTATTTTGAAAAAAATAAAATTGTTTAAAATGCATAATCGGTAAGTAAGGTGGCCTATTTAGGTGATACCATTCGGATAATAACTCCTAAATAGGCAACCTCAATTACTGAATATGCATTTTAAACAATTTTATTTTTTTCAAAATGAATTTTAAACGAATCGCGTCGGAAAACGTTCGATAAACTGGCACTATACTCGCGCGATTTCGTCGAAATCACGCGATTACTCACGCAAGTCTTGGTTTTTAAAAATCCTATGTTCTAAGATGTTTTGTAATTGTGTTTACAACCATACCGAATTTTTAAATTTTATTTGATTCTTCGTTTTTTGATCTTATGTTCAAATAAGAATGTTCAAATAAGATGTAACTCAAAAATAAAAAGTATGTCTTACATTTTCATTGAACTTTAGTTTTGTGAAAAAAGAATTCGTTTTTTAAGTTGACTGTACACTTTAAAATGTTTAATTATTTAAAGTATAAAGCTGATTTTTAATTTTTGGGTTAGTATACGGCAGTGTCATCTGTTGTGCTTACGATCTGTTGCCCGCTCGTATCTCTTGCATCGCGCAGCAGGGTGCAGGACACTACCATCTCGTATCGCGACCTAGAGTCTAAGAAATCGACAAAAATCCCCACCTTGTACCACTATAATAACCAAAAAAAGCGCCAAATTTAAAATCAATTTCTCAAACACATGTAGCCGGGAAATACGTGGTCCGTGCATATAAGGTAGTGACGTAAACGTGCGACATGAAGCCAGACGATTATTTAAATAATTTTAAAACCCACATGCATTATTCAAAATACTTGTATATATATGCAAAAATCTTATATATTTACATATCTATGAATATATTTGAAATAATAATGATTAACCTTTAGAGGGTCGCCTTTAATTAAAGAATGAAAGAAATTAAAAAAATTTTCCCTGATGGAGATTCGAACCTGGGTCTCCCATGCAGTAGTCCAACGTTTAATCCATTTACCCACAAAGTGTACTTCTAAGTGGAGTGATAATTTGAGTACTTACGTGCCCTAATTTCAACTTGATTTTAATATAATAAATATTTTAATATGACACCCGACGTACCGGAGAGCTTCTGCAGGCGTGAGTGCGAGCACACCATACCGCTACACATGGACTCCTGGGCCCGTACTCCGCCTAATCGAAATGCGCGCACATCATTAGACGAACACGGACAAGCAAGACTGCCGTACAACGGAACTAGGAACTGGTCCCACGGTCGTCCTCGTGAGCACACGAGGTGAGCGTGTTCAAGGGCGTTTATTTTCATGGGTGAATATATGGGAGCTCGTGGTGTCATGATCGGACACCACGAGGCCATCTATGTTGGACAGTTTCTTGAGAGGTTCGGTGCGAGCAGCGTTGGCGTGGCAGGATTCTGACTGCATGTAATGTATATCTATATATACTGTATATATAGATATACATTTCATGCAGTCAGAATCTTGCGAAGCCAACGCTGGGTGCGAGAGAGATTTATAAGGTAGATTGCGTTACGTCCCGGGCTACCGTCTGGACTCATCAGTAAGGCTGTGATGGTTACTCTGCCTTAGACGCGGGTGAGTGTCTGAGCTGTGCAACCCGTGTAGAAATTTTGGACGTCATTCCCGTGATTAATTCCGATTCAGCAGAGAACAGTCGAGATTTGGATCTACTTTTTCTACTTCATCCCTTCTTTATTAATGGCCGAGTCAATTGTTTGATTTTCCTGCTAGAAGTGGATCTAATATTGGTAGCTTTGTACCAATAAAGTATAAATCCGCCTTAGCAACTCAAAACTCCAATAATCAGACCCGATTCTGCAAGGAAAATCGCATAAGTATCCATGCTAGGGTGATTTCACCAGTGGTGGAACAGGCACCAGTGAATAAACATTTTCTTCAAATATATGAAAATATCAAGCTTTCTATGTATTGTTTATCTAACATGGCGATAATTTTCGAATCTTTGAAAATTTTTATTTCATTTTATATAAAGATTCTGCATAAAAAAATTATCTTGTTAAGAATAAAATCATAAAATCGCCGCTACACGTATTTAGATCTAAGATTGCGTGTTCATTCACTCGGTTTTAGGAGATATTTATAGATTTTTATTAAATAAAATTTTTACTTTAATTCTTTATTCAAAATTTGCTCACCGACGTAAAGTTTGAACATTTTAGAAAATAAATTTCAAAAGGATTATACTTTTAATCCATTTTGAAACCCCTTAATTAAATAACAAAAATAACAAAAGTTACAATTTCCTTATTCGTTCATTCACTTGTGAAGTCACCCTACTATATTTCTAAAAATTAATGTTTGTGCATATTAAGAAAGTCTTCCTAAAGTATAAAATGATAGTAATAAGCAATGAAAATATTTCATAATTTTGTTATATATTCCGAGGCTGCTTAATTTTAATTCATTAAAACTGCAGATTCGTATTTTATTCGTTGAGAGCTACGAACATCAGATCTGATTCTGACAAGAAAATCGTGGGACTATCGCGTTTGCGCTAAAATAATATATGTAATAAATAAGGGACTTCCGGTTGGTCGCTCGAAGCTCGAGGAGCTCTTTCGCACGACTCAAATTAAAAGTAAGCCCAAAAACAAGAAATAAAACCAGAAATTAATCGAAAATTGAAGGAAAGGAAGGAGAAAGGTGAGAAGAAAGCACACGAGTGTGGGCAAAAGAAAGGAAAGTGAACGGAAGAAAATAGAACGGAAAAGACAGGGAGTAAAAAAGTTGAGGTTAGGAGACCCAAAATGGTGGGAAAGCAGGGAGGAAACGGCACGTGCAGAACGAACAGCGCAGATAACAACGGTGAGCAAGCAAAAAGACCGAGAGGCAGACCTCTCAAAAAACAAGAGGATCCACCGGAAAAATCATGTATGGAAAGGTTTCTACTGGCATTGACGGAGATAGATTTGACAATGCGGAAGGACGGTAAGCCAGAGCAGGCTAGTACATACGAAGAAAACGAAACGGGAAGAGACGCAGATGGCACAGAGTCAGCAGAGGATGATAAAGTAGCTCCCGTGTTACCCATGGAGAAAATAACGGTGAGACGAAGAAGTCAAGAATCAATAACAACCACGGAAAACGAGCTCGACGGAAAAAAATTGGCAGTAGAAAGTAATGAAAATGGAAAGCGGGGGCAATGCTGGGAGTGTAGGAAAGAGATAACAGAAATAAAAGAAAGAATGTGGAAGGTGGAAGAAGTGATTCAGATACTAAATCATGAAAGGAAACTAATGAACAACGAGATGGAAAGAGTAAAAGAGAATTATTACAAAGAAAGAGCAGAGAGACTGAAAGAAGAACGGAGGACCAGTGAAATGAGACAGCTACTTGATCAAAAAATAAAGAGTGAAACAAATGATAGATTAAAAGACAAAGAGAGATGCGAGAGGAAACTGGAATGTGTGAAAAATCAGATATAAATTGTAAGGAATGAAATTTGGAAGAAAGTTGAAAGCGTGGAAGAAACAAACAGAGACCTGGAAAAACATCTAAACGAAAAGAGTACACCAAGAAGAGACGAGGACATAGATCGTAATGACAACTCGCACACATACATAAATGACAATTTCACACAGGGAAATGCAAGTGCAAAGAACGCATATAGAGAAACAAGAAAACTGGAAAGACCTAGAAAATTGAATAGGCAGGAAATTGACTTAGAAATGAGAATGAGAACAGTCAACAAAAACAAACTGTTAGACAGGCCAAAATTAACACACTCAATAGAAGAATGTTATTAATGAACGCGATAGCGATTTATTGTGTGGAAATCTGAGGTTGGCAGGACAGAATAGAAATGGAAAGAATAAAGGGAAGAATGGTCAAGATGGCGATAGGAGTAAACGAGAACACACCAGATTATATTTGGTAAACGGAAGCACGAACAAGAAGCATGAGTATTGAGGTAAGCAGGAGAGCAGGAAGCTACGTGGTGAAAGTCACGGAAATGGGAGAAGAAAGATGGCCCAGAGCATGCCTATTGGAAGAAATAAGAGAAATAAGTAACAAAACAGGAACGTGATGGGGAACAGAAATGAAGAAAGTGTTTAATGAGGTATGGGACGGCGAAACGCTGAAAGTGTGCTGGAAAGATGCGGAAGCGAGTAGTGTGCTAGAGAAAATAATCGAAGGAATATAGACGAAAGCGGACCAAGAACTGTAACTGGAAAGAGAGAAGATAGAAAAATCAGAGTACTGGAAATACTACAAGGAATGACTCCCAGGAATCAATGGAGGAGAATATTGGAACGACAAGAAAACAGATAGTCGACTCAAAGAGGCATGGGCAAGAATCAGAACGGGAAGTGTAAGCAAAGAAGGAAGGAAAAGGTTGAAGGATATAAAAAGCAGGGTGTGTCAAGAACAAGACGAAACATTATGCCATATCTGGACTTGCAAGAAAATGAGGGAAGAGCGAGCAGAACACGCAAAGGTCGTAGAGGAATGGATGAATGAAGCGAAGAAAAAGAACTAATGGAAAGACTAGGTCAAGCAATGAAAGGAAAGCTAAACGAAGGAAAGTGTAAATAGATAATTGAGTATGAAAAATTGGGCAAGAAGGCAAAAAAAATTAACCAGGAAACTTCAACAAGGGAAGAACATTTAGAAGAATTGTTTACGAGTAAGAAACAAGGGGAAGTAAATGGAAAGTAGAGTGCAGATCAAGAGTATAAAGAGTACAAAGAAGTACAAATCAAGAGACTGAATAATGGTGGTTAATTAACATCAAAGACTGTTTAAAATATTTAATTTATAATAATTAATTATTTAAGTTAACTTAAGTTGTAATGTATCTTTGTAAGCAAGAATGTAAGAATATAAAAATGTAAAAAGCAAAAGCTGTACAGGAATGAATAAACATTATTATTATTATTATATATAATAAATAATAATTGCAAATAGCAAAATAAATTGAATATTTGTACTTTTCTGAATGATTTTTCTTCTATTATACATTAAAATCGAGTTAAACTAAATTAATACATGTACGTACTCATATTATTACTTCACTTCGAAGTATTCTTTGTGGGTAAATAGATTAAACGTTGAACTACTGAACAGGAGACTCAGGTTCGAATCTCCGTCAGGGAAAAATTTTTTTAATTTCTCTAATTTTTTAATTAATGTTTTAAACTTTATTATTTCAAATATATATTTTTATTGATATCAAATACATATATTTATTCAAATGTAAATATAAAAGATTTTTGGAAGGTAAATAAACATCAATTTAAATAAATAATATGTAGTAAAAATACTTGAAAATAACCTACAATAAAATATTAGTAATACATCTTGTTTGCATTAATAATTTTCTTTTTCTAATAAAATTGCATCCAGTACTTCTCAAGCCTAGAGCTGCGCTTGCATTAACTATAGCTCGTAGCTCAGCTCCGAGCGCCGCTGATGCATCTTTTCCGCTAGTCTTGCCATGATCTGTCCTCGATCTTTGGTGCTGGATCAGGCGTGTGATATGACAATTAGGTGGTGAATTGTGCATATGCGCAACTAACTGCTGAAATTCTCTCTCGGATTGGCCGTTTGTAACGCAAATTACAATAGTTATAATACTAACTACCACGTTAGCGTCGCAATCAAATAATTCTAGGCGATCTCCGTGAATTGTTAGTCTCACCAATGGTACTATCCTTAATAAGATTATGTATGTGAAAAAAATGATAACGCGCTAAGGGCCTATATCCAGTTCTGGGACTCCCGAAGGACTTTGGGAATTTTTACTCCCGCCATCTTGCAGAAGAGTTTTGTACATCTTTTTTACGTGTAACACATTTTCTTTCTTTTTTATGAAAAATTTTTCGCCATAATGCGAAGCTTTGATTAACCTTTTCACTGTTGTATATGGAGATATCTTCAGAACTTCTATTTTTCATGCTATTGCAGCCACTCATACTTGAGTGGTCGAAATATCGACCAGTCCCATCCTTAAAAGGTTAATAAGAAATATATACTTTTAGCAATGTAAATAGATAAAAGTAAATGTTTTTTAAATGTTTCATATATAAAACAATCGTTTCAGTTATGTATAAAGCGATGAGAGCAAGAGCATGGGCTAAATTGACTCATTTCGTTGTCGTCAGTGGCGACATTTTTATCGAGTAAGACTCGCATAGTATATTATTAGAAAACTTAAATTCAGAGATGTGCCTGTAATACAATGAAAATCAAGAATCTAGAAAATTGCGTTAGTCATTTTTTAAAAATAAAATTTTTCGAAGTAATTATGTTCTTTACTTTTTAACGTGAGGTTTTTTCTTAATCTTGCTATCAGGTTTCATTCTTTATTAAAAAATATTATCATTTGATTTGTTGTGGGTGTGTGTGTCACGCATAGTTTAAAAGTTATACGACTCCGAAAAATTATTTTGCACACACACAGACACACACACACACACACACACACACACACACACACACACACACACACACACACACACACACACACACACACACACACACACACACACATTCACACACACACACACACACACACACAGACACAGACACACACAAACACAGACACATACACACGCATACACACACACACATTCACACACACAGCCATACATACACATAGACATTTTCTAGAAACCGCATATTTCGACTCAGGGATCTCCGAAATATCGGAAATTATCGAAATCTCAGAGTCGAAAAATTTTACCGTTATATATTTTAATTTTAATTATAATATATATATATATTATATATATATATATGTTAATCATATAACATTATAATATATCATTTTATTTTGTTTATAGGTAATAAATCTATTCTTACAAGTATAGCTAAAAACTTGAACGAAAATTTACCAAAGATTGAAATTGGTTTCAATGAATCGATCTGCAGTACTGCAGTAGAGACAAGCTATATAGGAAATCATATTGACTCAAATAATGGTAATGGTTATGCTATTTCATATAGAAATAGAGGAAGAATGGTCGGTCTAGAGAAAACGGATTTTTATTAAATGTTGGAGTTTCATTAACCCGTTTTTAACGAAAATGCCCTAAATTTTTTTTCTCGTTCAACGAGTTATTTCTTAGGGAAAAAATCGACGGATCGATTCTGAAATACCATTTCTGATGTAATTTTTTCCGCTCTTTTGAAATCCGGTCTCAGATTTACGATATCTGCAACCGTTTTTGCAATACAGTGGTTTAAACAAAAAAAAAAAGAACGTGAAAATTAACAATTTTTTTGTAGGTAATCGTATTTTTAAGCATTGTACCGTATTCGGATCGTGCTAAAACTCTATATCTGGTGGTATACATGCCTATACTAAAGGTAGGATGGTTAGTTTAGCGAAATTAAAAATGGCGTCCACCAAAGTATCCGTTTTTTACATAAATGTTATAAAAAGCTTTGGAATATTTTTACTCGATAAGGATCCACTTTACAAAAAAAATTTATAGAACAAAGTGTTTAGTATTGATCAAAAAACATGTGTGATTTTTTTCAGAATTTTTTGGATGATTTTCGGATATTTTGAAAAATGGTCAAATCCAGAAAAAAATCAAGTCATCCAAAAAATTCTGAAAAAATTCACACATGTTTTTTGATCAATTTTAAAAACTTTTTATTCTATAAAATTTTTCTGTAAAGTGGATCCTTATTGAGTAAAAAAAGTCCAAATCTTTTTATTACATTTATGTACATAAACGTCTACTTTGGTGGCCGCCATTTTGAATTTCGCTAAACTAACCTTCCTTTTAGTATAGGCATGTATGCCACCAGATCCAGAGTTTTAGTACGATCCGAATACGGTATCATGCTCAAAAATCCGATAATCTGCAAAAAAATTGTTAATTTTCACGTTTTTTTTTTCTTTTGTTTAAACCACTGTATTGCAAAAACGGTCGCAGATATCGTAAATCTGAGATCGGATTTCAAAAGAGCGGAAAAAATTACATCAGAAATGGTATTTCAGAATCGATCTGTCAATTTTTTTCCCCTAAGAAATAACTCGTTGAACGAGAAAGAAAATTTAGGGCGTTTTCGTTAAAAACGGGTTAAAAGTCTGTTGCACTATTCGCCTTGTTACACCCATCGGTAGCGCCGCTAGTGGGCATTATTGTAAGCATAGATAGGATGATAATATCTTATAAATACAATGAAAAATGATTGGAAGGAGGCATTTTCGATTAATGTAAGCGATATTTGAAAATCTGTTGGCATTGCTACATGATCGTATCAAAAAAAACGAAAGAAATTTTGAAGCGAACCATATGATTTTTTAAAGCAAAATCTAAAAATATCCGAACGTTATACGTTTATCTGCACCATGTTTCAAGTCGTCTGCTCTATATGGTATATCCTATGCTAATGACAGTACACACTGCGCGGAGCAGACATACGCGTTTGAGGTTATCTTGTCGAAAATTCGTTATCTGATCGATCAATTCATTTTGATAATTTATTGTTGGTCTGTAATTTATATGGAGTGTAATTATCTGTAAATTTGCACAACGATTTTTCCAATACTGCTGCATACATTTGTCACTATACCTATATTTAAAATAATGCCCACCAGCGGCGCTGGCGATGGGTGTAACAAGGCGAATACTAACACCGTTTTATCGACGGAACGTGTAAATGTAATTAATATTATTAAAAAATAGCGATTTACGCTTTGAAAAAATTCAGTTGCCCTGCGTAATTACATATAATACACCATTCTACAAAGTTTCGAGACAAAAAAAAACGACGGCACCTTTGTTTATTTTTGGAACGAAAATTAACGAAAATTAACCAAATTTCGATCCGAGAATAAACAAAGGTACCATTGATTTTTGTTTAAGGAGGCTCAAGCGTTTTTTATTAAAATAATATATGCATCTGATAACTCAAGTAAAATGTTGTTTTTATTTCAAATGTATTTTTTTTTTTTAGATTTATCAAATACTCTTAATTCGAAGACAGAAGAAACCGTGCTAAGTAAGTTTGATCCACGGGAATCTAACATTGCGAACAAGTCATGTGTAGCCATAAAAGAAGATCGAATTTTGAAAGATACCGAGAAGTACCAAGTTAGCTACATTCTTGAACAAAACACTGATCTGAAAAACGAAAATTTATCAGATGGTAAATGCGATTCTAACATTAAATTAATGACAATCTGAATATAATTTTACAATAAAACTTCAACTCTAATTTTATCTCTTTAAACAAATAAATAAATTAAGATATTTACGGTAAAGTTAGTAAATTAATATTCTATTGAAGATTTTAATAATTTATATAAGTATATTTGGAGAAAGACATTATCTTTATCTTTGTATTTTTCATTAATAGAGCTAACAAGTCGTCCAAGTGTATCTGACAATGAACCAAATGTACCTGACAATGAACCAAATGTATCTGAATTAAGTACGAGTTTTGACTTTTCAAACATTGTAGAAGATAAGGAAATGGTGTGCTTAGGTATGTAGTATTTAGACTTATTTGTGTATGCAACCTTTTCATTACATCATTTTTCACTAAATCTGTTAATTTCATTATTATTACAATAGAACAATTTTTTTTCTTCTAGAAATCATCGATTGCACTGGCGATGGACAAATAAAAATGAGCAAAGTGATTGAACCAGCTTATACGATTAAAAAAGTTATCGATAATCAAACTCTTGGTAAGTGCATAAAAATAGTTTATTGTATAGCAGGGGCAGAAAGTGGGTGGTCTCAAACCGAGTGCTAGAAACGCACGAGATCAAAAAGCCAAATTTTTTGTAAAACATGTAATTTTTACGGGGATCAAGCTTAAAAAGCGGCCGGAATGACAACTTTTCCACTCGCTAGTCTGAAAAAAATAACTTTCTGACCGCCATTTAGGCCAAAAAATGCCGAGAATCATGCAGGTTATAAAAATAAAATTATACGCATTCGCAACTAAAAAAAGTCCTTTACTTTTAAGGCACCAATTCTCAATCATCAAAGACTAATTTCTAATTATCCCTAAAATAAAAATAAAAAATATCATTTTCGAAGGCTTTACATACATTTTATACATAGATTTGTGTAACCATTTTTTACACCAGAAAAATTTGTATACCAACAGAATTTCAATAATATGAATTTTATTTACATTATTTTAATAACAATTGAAATTTGGGCGTTGATCGGAGACTGATGCTGTGACGGTGACAACAGAAATATTATACCTCAAATGGTTTCCAAATTTATGTTTTTATAGTTATAGCTTTTCAATATAATTTCAGGAACAGTTAAAAAAATCGACGCCAAAGAGGAAATATTGAATAGAGAAATAGGTGATAATAATAATAATTCGTTCGATAGTGCTTTTCTGCAAAATATTGAAAGAGAGAGTACCTCTAACGATCTAGAATTATATACAGAAGTAGTAGACGATTATAATAACGACGGGCTCGTTCATGATAACTTAAAGATAACTGGAACAGCAAATATTCATGATATAGATGACGAACGAAATAGAGATGTAGAACTAGGTGACGAAAACAATGGACTTGATAATGTTCATTTAGAAATGGTTACAAAAAAAACAAAAAAGAAAGCTGTCAAATCAACTGCTGGAAGTTGTACAAGACAAGGTAATACTAAAATATTGACTGAAACATTTTTTACATATTTTTTAATATTATGTTACATGAGAGTAACACTGGGAGTCAAAAGATTAAGTGTAAATTCGGATAATATTCTATTTATGAAAGAATTTAAGAAAAGCATGGCACGCGTCCTCGTATATAATTATTTCATACATTATTCACTGGTGGAGCGTTCTAGAAAAAAGACCGCAGAATGCTTTTCTTTTATTCTTTTATAAATAGAACATTGTCCCAATTTATGTTTTCAAAAGATGTTTTCCAAATTTATGTTTTTATAGTTATAGCTTTTCAATATAATTTCAGGAACAGTTAGAAAAATGGACGCCAAAGAGGAAATATTGAATAGAGAAATAGGTGATACTAATAATTCGTTCGATAGTGTTTTTCTGCAAAATATTGAAAGAGAGAATACCTCTAACGATCTAGAATTATATACAGAGGTAGTAGAT
The DNA here is from genome assembly GCA_030522985.1 of Torymus sinensis. NCBI lineage: Eukaryota > Metazoa > Arthropoda > Insecta > Hymenoptera > Torymidae > Torymus > Torymus sinensis. Next base: position 11,629 of record JAPYZP010009040.1, read on the forward strand.
GATTATAATAATGACGGGCTCGTTTATGATAACTTAAAGACAACTGGAACAGCAAATATTCATGATATAGATGACGAACCAAATAGAGATATAGAACTACGTAACGAAAACAATGGACTTGATAATGCTCATTTAGAAATGGTTACAAAAAAAACAAAAAAGAAATCTGTCAAATCAACTGCTGGAAGTTGTACAAGACAAGGTAATACTAAAATATTGACTGAGACATTTTTTACACATTTTTTAATATTATGTTACATGAGAGTAACACTGGGATTAAGATATAAATTCGGATAATATTCTATTTATGAAAGAATTTAAGAAAAGCATGGCATGCGTCCTCGTATATAATTATTTCATACATTATTCACTGGTGGAGCGTTCTAGAAAAAAGACCGCACAATGCTTTTCTTTTATTCCTTTATACATAGAACATTGTCCAAATTTATGTTTTGAAAAGATTAAATTTTTCTTTTTAGTATGATTTATTTTTCAAAAGAGCATGTTTTAAAATTTTTTTTTAATTTTTAACGTATAAATTCTTTTATAAAAACCAAAAATTATTAGATATTCCTTAAAAATGGCTTGCGTTATGCAGTGTCAACCCCTTTCTAGCTTGAAAATGCAAAAATGTCACGTATGTCCCAGTGTGACTGAAAGGGTTAAATTATGTTGTATAAGTTTATTTTAAAAGTTAAACTATGTAAATAGAAATAAAACAAAAATATTTCATTGACTGATGGTTGGTGAGATATTTTGAAAAGAGCTATTTGATTTAGTTGTAATATTGTAAATAGTACAGAAGATATTAAAGATTATTAGACATGTATGGGGTAAGGGAAGAATTTTTAGAGGCAGTTAAAGTTTGTTTGGTTATACCAGGTGCAAGAATTTAAGCTAGATAGTAGAATTATGTTTTTGAAGTGATTTCGTAATGTAGTACAAAGATTTTTTATACAGTTAAACTGTACAGCATTTAAATGACATTAAATTTCAAGAAATCTTTTTTAAAAAAGTATTCTTTACAAAGTATTTTTCATATTAAAACCTTAGTCAACCGTAGAATTTTAATGTGCCCTACTTTTGTGCTATTATTTTTTATAGAATCATAATTCGAAAAGCTTATTACAAAAAGTTTACCCAATTAGATTTTTATATGATTTTTCAGATTGTTTTTTATTCTCTTAATTAATTTATATTACTTTATGCATTTAGCAACTTAATTGTTTCTGTGACATACATTAGCGATTGAAAACACTAATTTTGATCTTACCATGTAGCTTGATGTATTTCTAAATAAAATTTGAAAAATAATATAAGTTTATTATGAAAGTTATTTTATTATATAATTTATATTATTATTTTTACACGTAAAATACAAATTATGAGAGTAATAATTATATTTTCATTTTAGATCGTAGCAAAATCTTACAAAATTTAATACCATTGGGTACAAGTGTTAAACTGAATACATCGACTGCTGGAGAAGCAATTGTAAGAGCGAATGAAAAAATTGTTTCAAAAACAACTAAAGCTCTGAAAAAGTATCCGTGCTTTTATTGTAACAAAATGGAAACTACTCCATCACGGCATTATATTGATCAACACTCCAATGAATTGATTGTTCAACAATTAGCAGGTACTAAAGGAGAGCGTCGAAAAAAGGGCGTACCGATATCTGATGAGCAGATTTATCGGAATGAAATTTTTGATTTTCTTCGGAAAAATGCAATAGAGAACCACAATTTCAAGGCTCAATTTGAGGATGAAATCGTAACCGCCACAAGAACTCGCAAAGATAACCCTGACAAGACCTTGTCCATCTATGCAAAATGTTCCAGGTGTAAAGGATACTACGTTGCTACTTATTTGCATAAGCATCAGAAGAAATGTTTAAATCAAAAAGTGGTTGGTCACCAATCACTGTTAATGAGTCGAAAAATCTTAGGAAACCTAAACGCCAACATCACCGAGAAATTTCAAAAAATATTATTGCATGTACGTTCTGGAGAAATAAAAGATATTATCCAAAGCGATGGTTTGATAATTGATTACGGCAACGGATATGCATTTAAATATCAGTCAAGTGAGCATTATGGTAAAATGATCAGAGCTCGAGTGCGATTATTAGCATGATTGTTAATCATTTTGAGAAGACTATGTCCCGAAATAAAATTCTTTTGCGACTTGTTCACGCCTGAATATTATGATTATCTAATTCCAGCCATCAATGAAATAGGAAATTTCAACAAGGACACCAATCTATACGATAGTCCAGCACCAGCGGCTGCTGCTGGAGCCTATGTTAAAGAATTGAGTGATTTGCACATTACGAGGTGTATAAAGCGTAAAGATCGTGAAGCAAGACAAGACGCTGTGGAATTTAAGGAGTTATACTCAACGTCGTATAATAAATACGTAACTAGAACAGTAGCAGAATCACAAGTTGATAAGCAAAGAAAGAAAGTTATAAACCTTCCCGAAACGTCTGATATTAATAAGTTATATGCAC
>JAPYZP010009041.1:0-10973 GCA_030522985.1 Torymus sinensis
TTCGTGTGAAATTGATAATATTTACATCACGAAAGTCGGTATATATTTCAGTTGGATTAAAATTGTCACAAATATAGATGAACTCTATTGAGCGCCTTATCAAGATTGCAAATCATTGGAATAGGCAAAATAAATATGTAGCCTTCTTTATCGAAAACTTACATGCTTCCAAAATTTTCTTCATAAGTATTATAATTTAGACACTCAGTTCTTGTAAATGAAAAAAAGTGTGAAAAAACAAAACACCTTCCTCTTCTACATTTTACATTTTTATAACTATGTTGATTGTCTTCTTATTGAAAAAAGTTTGCTTGCATCATTTGTGCATGTACATACATTTTCAATTTATATTTTTCTTTGTATTTTGGACTCCATAAATTGTAGTTGACAGCTTTTAGCTATAATTTTAAATAACCCTTTAAAGACAAATTTTCTTATAAATTTTCTAGTTTCTTTAACACTTCTATCAGGGTATTGCAATATATTTACTTTATTTAGGTAAAAACTTTGGTATTGATTAAAATGAAGTAAATATATTGCAATACCCTGATAGAACTACAAGCGTAAGAAATATTAAGGAAACTAGAAAATTTATGAGAAAATTTGTCTTTAAAAGGTTATTTAAAATTACAGTTGAAAGCTTTTAACTACAATAATTTATGGATTTCAAAAATACAAAGTGAAAGATAAATTGAAAATCAATTTAGATATACATAAATGATGAAACCAAACTTTTTTATCTGATTCTTTCTCTTTCACTACTCATAATACGTGTGTGAGAAACCATTTTATAATTAAAAAGATAGTTGTTACATATTGCCTTCTTAAATAGAAAGCTTATGAAAATTAAAAAAAAAATTGTTTTCTAAAACGTTTTGACGAGGAAATTGATTTGAATGTGAGCGTGCGTACCCTCTATATCGGGAACCCTTTGATCGATTTTAGTCAAACTTACTCTTTTTGTCTTCGATAAGCAAATCAGGCGACACACTATTTTAAATTGATGGATTTTCTATTTTAGTTGCCTGATATTGTATATGATATGATGTTAAAAATTCTGAAAGAAATATTTTTGATATCTACAATATGAGTTTTAAAAAGCCTTTGATTACATAATTTGTCTTTTTTGAAAAATTAAAATATCAATCATCGGCCATCATTTATATTATATTTGTCAGCCAAAATTTACGTCTGTCATTACCGACTGTCCACTCCGTACTCAATGTAGTCCATTTCATGAAATCCATGTGCATGGATATGGATGGATATGGATAATCATGAATATATGGATGCATATGGATATTCATGGATATGGATAATCATGAATATATGGATGGATATGGATATTCATGGATATGGATAATCATGAATATATGGATGGATATTGCTGATATGGATGGGTATTGATGATATGGATAGATATTGATGATATGCATGAATGTGGATGGATGTGGATGGATATGGATGCATATGGATGGATATTGATGGTTAAGGATGGATTTGTACGGATATGAATGAATATGAATGGATATGGGTTGATCTGATTTCTGAATGTGTAGGGATATAGATGGATATTGATGTCAATATCAACTTTCAATGTTTTGTCCAAGCGTGGACAACAAATTGCTGAGTAAGCTTTCCAGCACTCAAGTATGGATTAATAGTACTTATATCGACGGCTGAGCGAAACAAGTGCGTATCTCGCTGCGCCCAATGACGAAGGACACATCTCGGCTCCTAGTTTTTATTAGTTATGTATACATAACAATAAAAAATATATAATATAATAATATATGTAATATATATAATATATGTATTTACAGACATAAATAAATATTATATATATATATATATATATATATATATATATATTGTAATACATATAATATAGGTATTTATATACATAAATAATAAAAACTGCGAGTCGAGATGCGTCCTTCTTCGTCCGCGAGACGAGATACGCACTTCTTCATATTCATCGGTGCGGCGAGATACGTCCTTGTTCCGCTCAGCCGTCGATATTGTGTATCAAGGGCTGTAAGTAAGTTTTTTCAGATTGGTGTGGACTTTGCAGTACTGTAAGCAAACGAGGAAAAAGGCCCATTACACATGTAATTTTATGGGGAATCTAGCCGAATTTTTTCGATTTTATGCATTCTCAGAGCAGCAATCGGAAAAGTGAATTTTTCTGCCCGCTGGGCAAAATAGTAACTTTCTTTGCTCGCTGCTCAGAAAAAAGCACTTTCGGCTTGCTTTTTAGACCAAAAACCCGCAAAAATCGTGCAGTTTTTACAAAAAATTATTTCTTACACTTTATACTTGTAGTGATAATATTGTACTGTAGTAATTATCAACATGTTGACTAATAATATAGGTATTATGCACACATCTGAACTTTTACAATAAATACATGTATCTCGTTCGCTCGGAGGCTGATCGTCTTCATTAACATAAACTATTGCTTCTTCATTAAATGCTACAGCACCATTATCTTTTTTACCAAGAATATTGTTTCTAATCGTGTACATTTTAACTTCTTTAGGTAATTATCTTATACATTTCTCAACATATTTATATTCTTCCGTTTCTATCTCATGCTTCATTATATATCCCATAGAATAGGGATTCTAATAGAACGTATTAAATTATCTAATTCATTACATATGTAATTTAAATGAACAATTTTTCTATTTTTATTTTGAAGTCTAATGTTATTTACTAATTCGTTATGTATTACATATAGTTGCCCATATTTTCGAGATTACTATGATAAGTTTATCCACAAATACGAAAAACTTGTGGTTCTGCAGTAGGATCTGTTAAATTATGATGTAAATTATTATATAATATTCTAATGTTATGCATCAAATTTTTGCTCTCTTTAGTATTACTTTTTATTAGTTGTTTCAGTTGTCCCGGTATAAGTCTTCATTATTAACCTTTACACTGCCCGAAAGCTGATATATCGGCTCAACCCATGATATGAACTTTGTATATAGTTGATACACGATACAAGACACTGTAACGGTATTGCGAGCAAATACACGGGTCAATGCAAATACGTAGGTGTGCTACGTTTCGGCATACAATTGTTTGAAATAGATATGTGTGACTGATGACAAGATTGGAAGAAAGTGGGGAAAGCAGCGCTCGAGCCAACAGTTGAGGAGAGCTCGCTCTCTTTCGTTCGGCATCCGTCGGACGCTAAACATCTCGTGGCATCTTCGTGCGATAACGTTGGAAGGAAGATATTCATCTACATGCAGACGGCACGGAATACAGTCACGAACATTGTCTTCTGAGGGCGACCATACTCCTAAGGTCCCATCTACGGCTTCTCACCTCGACTGCTACTGTGGAAAACTAAAGTCCGGCGGAACCTGCACTTCCGAGCGATTGTAGCCATCGTAAAGCCTCTCAGCCTTATATCAGTTAAGTTGGGCGAATTATATATCCGCTGTAATGCTCAAAATGCTAAATAGGTGAAACCCTACTGAATGTAATATTTAATATATATTTAAATGATAATCGTAAATTCGAATTAGATCATCGCGCAATGAAATTTAATATTTTGTTAATTATCCATACATAATCTTAGTTTATACAATATAATTGTTAGCGTGGAATATATTAATAAAGATAGTTTTACTTTGATTCCCTGTGATTATTAATACTATTTATAAGAACACATAAAGTTATACAACACAAGTTTGAGCACTTTTAAAGGACTTTTTGAGATGTCAAATCCTGGCAGTCTAAAGGATAATTAAAATTTTTCCTTTATGGCAACAATCAGTAAAGTATTTCCCATAGTATTCATTTCACAATGAAAATGTTTTGCATCAAAATGTATACATATTTTCTTCATTTTACTTAAATAATTTTCAGCAATGTTATTTTGATCAAAGACATTATTTGCAATAAGGCCAATTTTACAATTTTTTATTGCAACAGTTTCGTTTACTTTAAAAGTGTCATTAATGTTATTCTAAAGAAGAATTTTCATACCTTTTTCTTGCTATTATATTTTTAAATTGTTCCTAGTTCATTCATTCGAAGTACTTTGACTATATTTGAAAGAATATAATACTATAATAGTACACGCAAGAATGTTGTAGAAAGATTTAACAATCAACGAAATAGAGGAAAGTGAGGCGGATGGTGAAACATTTTTATATAAATGAAAATGATATTTAGTATATATGTAAAAATAGTTATTACTATTTCTATATAGAAAATGCATATTGTAATACCATATACTATCACGAATGAGCGAGCGTGAATGAGTAATTTTCTAGTAAAATTTAAATTGCTTTTTTTAATAGTTTTTAATAAAAACTTAATTCAATTATTTTCAAAGTTTATATTGATTTTTAGAAATTATAATGGAAATTTTTCACGTTTTGGCTTGATTAATTTCCCCTGGTAGAAATAGACACCAACCGTTCACTATTCGCTCAAGAAATCGCAAAGGTTTGGCCAACCGTTTAACAAATGATTGGTAATAACTTGCGGTTGGCCAACGAATGCTGTAACGAATAAGAAAAGTGATATCTTGATGTAAATGAATGGTTCATTTGCGTCGTAAATGGTGGCCGATGACGGTATCTAGGTGGTGCGCTCCGTAGTTTTGGTGTTTAGGTGTCGGAACGTATCCAATTCGTGGTCTAGGTGTTCCAAGTGCCCGATGATTGAGTGTAGGTGGTGCGCACCGTAGATTTTGCCTCTAGGCATCGGAAGTCATCAAATGCGTGGTCTAAGTGTTCAGGGTAGTCAATGATGGAGTCGGAGTGGTGCGCTTTGTACTTTTGACCTCTAGGTGTCAAATCACAACCCATGCTTCATCTAGGTGTTCGGAGTTGCCGAAAATCATCGAATGCGTGGTCTAGGTGTTTGGGGTGTCCGATGATGGAGTCTAGGTGGTGCGCTCCGTAGATTTTTGCGTCTAGGTGTCGGAATACATTCCGTGCGTGGTCTATAAGGTGTTCGGGGTAGTCGATGCAGAGTCTATCGTTTTCGTTATCATTCTCGCAGATTTTTTCTTTAATTTAACGATTGGGCATTCATATTTAACTCAGTTTTTAATGAAATAACATGGAAAAAACAAATTTTTCTTGCGGGGGCATACCTTGGGCACTAAAGGGGCCAAGCACTTTTTAATAAACTTGTCTCATTATGGACTAATAAATTATTAGTGTACCCAAATATTTCTATCATTTGTTGCAAATAATTTGTGCAATTTTATAAATACCAAGTGTTTTCGGTGTGTTAAATTCCCAATACTGAATCGTTTATCTTTCTGGTAATCGTGATAATAATTCAATTTTAAATTCATATGATATAAAATAATTTTTATAGGATTAAGAACCTACTGTACTGTTTTATACATATCAGTTGGCTGGCATATTGGATGAAGAGACTACAAAGAAATATAATATATACATACAGATAAATAGAATATAACTTACGTTTGACAAAGTTCGAAGCATACATGAGAACACACGAAAGAAAAATACAACAATCATCTTTTATGAGTATCGTAAGTTGTTTGAATTTAAATCAAAACGCAGAGAGTATATGGAGCGCTCAAAGCAGAGTTGTTATCAGAAACGGCGTTTTTACGCACAATAAAGTCCGGCCTTCGCTTTGTGCGCTCAAACATAATATTCACCCCCTTAAGAAACATCAAAGTAAATTTATATTGCATTGTTTTTCAAACTGTTTGAAATCCCAAGGCGAGCGGCGCGTGGCGTCGGCCTCGCCGTAGAGGCATTACAGCGCCCATAAAATTATCATAAAGAACTAAGGCACGCGTGGAGTTTTTAGAAAGTGACGTGGAGGGGCGGGCCCCGCTCCTCCTTTGCCTCATCTCCGCCTCCCCGCTGTTTTCTTTCCTCCGTTTTCTTTCGTTTTTTTTTTGTAAAAACTTTTATCGTCGAGCACAGTCTGAAATACCGTCTGGCCGGATTTCGCAGCCGGTTATATATACCCTTACGTTTGACGTTTTGCAACGAAGCAGTAGTTTTAGACGGAATTTCCAAATAAGGCTTTGTTGCGCGCGCCCGCGCTCGCTCTTGCTCTGAAGCGAGTGAGAGAGAGAGAGAGCAAGCGCGAGACGCTCTCCTCGGCCCCTGGCTTTCCAGGCAAATCCCTCCCCCAAAGCTTTTAAGTCACAAAAGGATTTGCGTTTAGGATTATGGTTAATTTATTTGAGTTTTAGTGACCTTTAACTTTTAGGCATAAGTTACCGCGCGGACGCGCGACGCGAGATGTGTGCGAGTGATACTCCGACACCGCCACGGGGCCCGGACAATTGACGATGACATCGCCCGCGAAATTTACGCTTCTTCTCTTCGGCGCGGACATTTTCCAGCTGATTTTTTTCTTCTTCTCGATTGTACGTTCGATGCGGACTGACAGCAATTTCAAACGCATGACTTTAGTTTAATGTGTTCAATCAGAATTTTGAATACTAGCCATCTCTAAGCGCGCTTCGCGTGCCACAATTTGATAGCAAATCTTCGCCCCATCACTTTTGTTTTTGTAACCTAGCAACCCATTACTCCCACCAGCCAAATCACGAATAAATTGATATCATAACAAATCCATCATTTTTTTTAAGATAGGAGGATTGTACAATTGTTAAGTTGCTACCTGTGTGGATCAGTCACATGTTGGCATGAGTGATGACGGAATTTATTGACAATTTTCGAGAGATATTTAATATCGGCATATTTTTACGTGTAAATCATTAAACATATGTAAATTTCAAAATTTATTTTTGATGAGAACATTTCATTTCCTCTCTACTGTATTTTGATAAGTATGATATTTAAAATATTATCCATTTAAATCAATTTGAAGTCATCGTTTCGTCAAACTTGAAAATGCAAAATTTATTTTAATATATATGAAGTCGTATAAAATGTGTCATTTCAGAAATATTATTTATAAAAGTATTATTTTACTTCTGTCACATGCTATAATATTACAAAGGCTTTTGGTAAAGAGAAACTGAAAAGAAGAGAAGAAGAACAGAAAAGTTCACTAATATTCTTTTGGGACAAAATTAATGAAAATTATGATTATATGACAAATTCCGTATACTAAATTTTTATGAATAACATTAACTTTTTCAACGTATGTATAATATTATAAATTAAATATTTAATAAAGAATTTTACACAGAATCTTTCGTGTTGAATTAAAAAACGTTGTTTCATAAGAAACCACAAAAGGGTATATAAAAAAATATAGTAGTATATAAATAAATATAAAATTAACAAGAAATATTGCAAATGATCAATATCAAAAGTTGTATTATTTCTAATTATAGGAAAGGAACGCTCGAATTTATCTCGATTTTCCAGAATTACTACAATCCATCCCAAACGACGGGTTTCACTTTCATTCCCCCGACGTCTTTCATCATCGGCAATCCCGAAATATCACGTCTCGCTAAACCTCTTCGATCTCTTACACACGTGTGCTTTCGTTTGACATTTTGCAGCGACGTGTACACATACGCGCGCCAAGGTGAGGAGAGTGAAAGAGCGAGTAGCGAGGAAGGTGGAGAGGGAGAGAGAAAATGAGAGAGAAAGAGAGCGAGCGCGCGCGAAAAATCTAGGTTACCGTAAATAATCGAACGCCCCCCACCCCCACCGGTTATACGCGAGTGCGCGTGGCTCTCTTTTTTCCATAAGAAAAATTGAAACACCGCGCTCGTCCGATCCATTATGTACGAGCGATTAATCCCTCCGGCCGTTGGAAAATAATATTTTTCTCCTCGCCTCTCCCTTTGTAAGCTAATCAAAGCTCGCGGCCGCTTCTGCTCGCGTTTTTCCTCTCCCTTTTTCTGTCCCGCGGGACGTTCTATAAGTTCCTTTCAAAAGGTTTTAAATTGCAGCTATCGCCTGGATTCTCTCCCACCCTCTCACTCTCTCTTCTCTCTCCCTCACGCTCTCTCCGCGCTGCGGCTGTGTGACGTTTGCGGGCCGGTCGTTTGCCGCGAACGAACAAAAATGACCCGAATACGGCGGAAAACTTTCGCGGAAGAAATTGAATGGATTAATTTTGCACTGTTTTTCGCATCGCTTGATCCGCTTTTTCAAACCCGCCGCGTCGCGCGGGCCCGGCACGTGACTCCATTTTTCGCTCGTTTAATCATTTTTATACAAAATCAAGTATGGGTCTGTGTATGTGCGCGCGCGCGCGCGCGTGTGTGTCACACCCGAACCATATTTCCAGCAGATCGAGGGAGCGTTGAAATTTTTTTCCCCAGCTAATCCTCCAGTAGCGCTAATGTATTTTCGGGTGGGATCCGCTTTGTTATTAATAATCAATTTGGTAAAGCGTTTTTCGTGTTACAATTCAAAGGCGACTTTCATCTCGTTAATTGTGCGCGCGCAGTAATCCGATTAAGCTCTAATTCCGGCCATTTAGCTACAGAGACGCGAGGACAATATCAGTCGCAATTAACGTCAGTATCCATTAAGAAATTGAAAAGTTCTTTTTTTCCCCACCCTTATACTCCCCGCGCGCTGTCATCCTCGCGATCCCGCCTTGTCCTTTTATTACATTTTGACGCTCGACGAGTTGCTGTTAACGAGGAGAAGGAAAAAAAGGTCTATGCGTCCTATTCCCGTCCATGAAGATCATCGCCGTTCCCAACGATTTTTTAAATGTATACATACTTCATTTTCTTCACACGCGCGCGGGTTCCGCGCCACCTGACATTTATGAACCGAATCTCTTTTTAAAGCAGACCTGAGCGCGCGAGAAAGTTATCTTCATTGAGAAAATCTTTCCAAAGACCTCGCCCGTCGTCCCTCGTACTCCAAAAAGATAGATTGCGTTTCAATTTATGTCGCGCGCGAGGGGGAACAGATTACCTACGCGAGAACGGCGAGTTTCAAAAATTCATCGTCAACTCATTTGACACTGTCTTCGTACCACAAAAGCCGCGTCACCCACCCGAATGGCAGTAAGCGAGGCAAAGAGATATAGCGATGTAGATAGAAAAGAAAACAAAATTAAGATAAATAAATATGCCCGGAAGTCCGAGTTAGCTCGCAGCGGGGTCACGGAATGAACCCGTTAATCCGATCTTCGCCCTCTGGCACAACAGCCCGAAAGCATATATACAAGCGCGAAGGTGCTCCTCGAGGTGAGGAAAAAAAATCTCAAATCCACGCACTTGACATGTCGATACAACATTCACTTTCGATCTTCCCCTCGAGTCCATTTTCCTTCCCCGCTCGCACGAACGCTCGCATGTCCCTTCCCTCTCGCGCCGATCACATAATCGTTTACTCATCGCCATCAGTCATAGCTCGCCGCGAATGAGGGGGAGAAAAATAAGATGGAGAGGCGAGAAGAAGAGGAGGTCCCTCGACGGCGAAACGATCAGCCTTCCCTACACTCTTAAATCTCACCGTCTCACTCGCCCTTTCTTCCTCTCTTTCTCTCTCTCGCTCTCTCTTGACATTAAGTCGCCGCTTTTCCTTTTATGCCTGGCCCCCCTTCCCCGCGTTCATCGTTCCCGGTCTTTTTGTTTGCCAGACGACGTTTTTTCTCCCCCCCCCCCCCGCTCCCCACCCATTTAACTCGTTCGCATATGTGAAAAGCGTATTTTGGTAAAAGATAAGGCTGTCGAGAGGACGAAGGACGGGGGGTGATAACTCTTTTCGTCTTGGCGAGCGATAAAAGTCGCGAGCGTGGCGCGGCCGTGATTGCATCACCGAGAAATAATAAGAAATAAATTGCGAAAAGAGAGAGAGCGAGAGGGGGGGGGGGAGAAAGAAGCGAGCGACCCTCCAATACGTTCCGCCCTGTCATTTTCAATGGGACTCGGGGCTCGGCCAATGGAAAAGAAGGGAAAATAGACACTTGATAAGATATATTCGGCACTTTTGATAAATTATGGCCGTCCGAAGAGCGAGCGAGCGAGTAAAAGGATAGAGAAGGAGGAGGGAGAGGGAAAAAAGTGATGAGCGAGCGAGAAGAGTGGAAAAGCGAGAGTGGGGTAGTGGTGGTAGCGGAGCTCGTGGAACGGGGGGGAGGTGGAAGGTAGAACGAGACAGTTAGAAGGGAATAATAAGAAAAATTCATTGGTGTAATGAGAGAAAGGGGAGAGAAGTAAGAAAGGAGGCGAGGGAGCGAGAAGGCAGCCCGGCCGTGCGAGAGTGAAAAATGAGAAAATAAATGTAAATGCACCAAGAGACAACGAGAGTGTAAAAGTAACGGAAAGATCCTGCTGGATGGGGGAAAATGAGCGTAAAGAAGGAATAATGAGAGAGAGAAAGAAAGAGAAAAGGGAGGAAGAGAAGTAACGAGAACGTGCACGCGAGAAGTCCCGGAGAGAAAAGAAATATACGAGCGAGAGATGGAACTTAAAAGACGAAGAGAGAGAGAGAGAGAGAGAGAGAGAGAAGCGCGCGCGCGAGAAGTTACAGCGGAGGAGGACTAGCAAAAGTGGCAAATGGGAGAAAGAGAGAGGGAGAGAAAAGAAGAGAAGCCGAGCCCGAAGTCGAGTGGACCGAGGGGGAAAGAAAAAATACGCGGGCGCGCTCAGGAGAGATAATAAGGAGCTGGCGGCCGAGGGAGAAAGAGAGCGAGAGAAAGGGGTAGAGAACCCACGGCGCGCCATGGCAATAGCAATAGCTCCTGTACAGAGCTAGAGTAAGATAGGAGCAGAGAGCGAGAGAGAAAAAGAGTTGGGAGAGAGGGAAGTTGGCGCGCGAAAGACGCAGTCGAAAGAAATGCCAAATCGGGAGCGGGAGAGAGAAGGAGCAAGGGCAAAGAAAGAAAGAGAGAGAGGAAGAGCAACAGAGAACGAGAGCGCCCGAGTGGTGGAGAGCAGTAGAAGGCGGATATCGATTTTCGGTCGCGCTAATAAACAGGCGCATGCGCTCCGCGGAAATGGCACGCATGGACACGGCATACGACTCCTTCCTCCACTCTCTCTCTCTCTC
>JAPYZP010009043.1:0-10513 GCA_030522985.1 Torymus sinensis
CTCTCTCTCTCTCTCTCTTTCTCTCTCTTTCTCTCTCTCTCTCTCTCTCTCTCGCGAATAAAAACGACTCGGTGACAGCGACGTGCCTATCGAGCCTGACGCCTAGTGGCTGGCACTTGTGCGAGAGCGCGCGCTACGCACACCGCCACTCGAAACGAGATTCCCCCCCTCCTATATATACGGTATGCCCCACACGCATGTGTTGCGTAGGCGTTCTCTGCGTGTGTGTGTGTATATAACGAACGATCCTCGCGCCCTTTAATAAGGTCAGTGATATAGTTGAGCTTGCGTCCATCAAACATTGTTTGTTCGCCTGTCTTGTATAGCAATAGGTATAATACTTATATTACAATAAAATAAAAGAAATTCTTTATCGCAATATACTGAGTTTGCAATTTATTCAAGCGCACGTTTCGAGGTATGCATATGAGTGACGTCACACTGGTTAAAACCGGATGAATAATACTTATCTAATTTTTTATTATCAGTCTGGTGTGAGCTGTTGCGGATATATAAATGACTGATCGATAAGATCGACCTGACAAGCCTTTTACAGGAAGTAGATAATTAACGAGGAGCGTTTGTCAATAGAGGAGGAAATGAGTATTAATTTGATGGCACAATGACAAATTTCAAATCCCCACGTATACACAAAACAATACTATACTGCGAACGATGCAATATATAGTTGAAAAAAAAATATTGATATCGGCACATCGGATCATTTATTAATTGTATATAAAAATAAAACTCATCGACATGCAATGTGAAAATTAAGGCAGTGTCAAGATAAATAAATGTCAAACTTTTTTTCTCGCTTTGATTTCAATTATTCACATAATAATGTTAATGAATATGAATATTTTATAATATACAAACCACACATGAAATTATAATTTATTCATTTGGGCATTAAAAGTAAAAGAAAGTATATTAATAAAATAATTTTTGGTACATTTTAACATTTATTTTACTGTTATTCTGGTATAATTATTCTTTAATAGTCTTTTAAATTTACACTTTGATTGCATGTTACCAGCAGCTTGGAAACGAAAAGTTACATTAAACTTGTCAGTCATTGATAGAATAAAAAGGTCGTTTATATTACTCCTTCTCGTTAGCCGACCTGAATGTTACAAAGTATACACTCGAAAAGTGACTACAGTTTTTATTAGCAAATATAATCTAGAATTTTCTATTTAAATAACCCGTTATCGAACGGTCTTATCATACGAGATATCAAATCAGATTGATATATGTATTATATTCATAAAATGGATGACAAATCAAATATCGTGGCAAAACGACGGCGCTTCAAAAACTTGTCACTAGTGAAAACTTTTCAAATAAACGAGGTCTCTCTCTCTCCCTGGCATATACAAAACAAAAGCGTAAAATCCGCGACCCTTGACGCGCGGGCGGACGAGCTCGCGCGCGAATCAATCAAACTCGATCTCACCGGGCTCGCGACAGATGCAAATTTTCGCGCATTGACGCGCGCTCGCGCCGATCGTTAAACGCAGAAGTGACGAGGAAAAAATAACTCTCGCTAGAGAGCCTTCCCCCACCCGTGAAAATAAGCTCGCGCGCGGGAGAGAGAGAGCTACACGCACGTGGTAATTGGCACGGCACGCATGCGCTGCCAGCTGCGCTTTTTTATTCCCCACGCACTATGCGAGAGAGCGAAAGAATCGCGCGCCGCATGATTCAGACACCTGCTGTGTGCGGCGGCGGCGGCGGCGGCGGCGGCGGCGGTGCTGCACTTTTGTTTACTCGGCCCACGCGCGCGGCTGTTTCGCCTGTTATATATAGTGTTTGACGATCGCACGAGCGCGATAAGACTTATAGTGCCGAGGGGGAAAACGCACTTTTCTCCTCTATGGACTTACGACTAGGTATATTTTGCGCGACGGGAAATTTCTGATTCCCGGCGCAATGTGTAATTTTTCTGCCAACGGCTCTTGTATGCTATTAATCTCGTTCTTTCCCATTTTCCAGATAATAATATTTCTTAGATGTGTGGCACGTGTATAACCAACCGATGAATTGACTCAAGTGTATTGCTCCGTTTATTGTAGCGAACAAGTGGAAAATATAATGAAAATAGCGTGTATTAAAAGTATACAATTTCTATGCGCAAGAATAAATAAACTGACAGCTGTCGCTTGTTGACTCATACTATAGATTCATCATTTTTTTCACAACACGTTTCATTATGAAGAGTTAAGAAAATGTTTATCAGAAAAATATTAAACATAAAAACAAGTCAGTTTCCTTTTATCGGAGCCTTTTATTAATTTAAGGCATTTGAAGATACATTAAGATCACCGAGTTTTACGACACTTATAGGTATACACAAGTTTTCAATTTTATGTGTTCAAGTTGATTCAAATATTGTTACATTTAATTTTTATTTAATTTATGTGGAATAAAATTTTATAATTGAGATTTGAATTTGAAAATTATATCCACAAATAGCACAATAAATTTTCATGAATTTCATATAAAATTTTAAATTAATGAGAATTTTATTTTTTGTCTATTTCTGCCAACATGTAGAGTCAATTTTTAGATTAACTCTTCATTTTATAATGATTTTTTTCGACATTTAGTAATATTCTCACATTTCAACAAACAACTATAGTAAAAGATTTTGGTCAACTTTTTTAATTGCTCACACACTTTGTAAAAAAAAACTCATTTTTCAGGTTTTGTGCGAAATTCTAAAACTTTCTTTTTCATACGCGTATAAGCATGTGAGAGCGCGCAGGAATGGGAGACGTGAGATAAGGAATTTCACACTCTCGGGGCCGGAAGTAGTGGTTTTGACAAGGCGCTCGCGCAAAGAAGAGAGACGTGGATATCTTGGATGACCGGTGTGTGTAAACAACGCACTCGCTTATCGCTGAAACGTATCTTTGTATTCGCTCGCGCGGAGGAGCTGAATGAAATTTCTTGGCCGTGACAAGCTCGAAACACTTGACGCGTCAAAAAATATTTCGCAAACACGAAATCGCGAGTTTGACACTTTTGTCAGCCCTGGCTGTCGAACTGTTTGACTCTCTGTAATTATATTTTCGTTGCTTATACATGTAAAAAATGTACAGGACAATTAAATAAATATTATCAGTTTGAAATAGAGATAATCCAACACCGTGTCTTTATATTTATACGTTTAAAAAATCATTGAAAATTAACGGAATCGAACTGGAGCATGATCTTAATAATTTAACACAATATTAATGTATATACAGCCTTTTATGTGACTACAAATCCAAGTCCGAAAAATACAAAAAAAAATATTGCCGACTTAACAGACCAAAGTAAAAATTTATTTTTCAAACGTCACAATTTTATCTCGAGCTGGTTACGAGTAGACTTTGTGTACCCAGTGTCACCGGCAACTCGTCACTTTCCCACCGCACCTTATACCCTCTACCTCGACATGATCTCGCCGAGGGAAAACATAAAGCCGGCACAATGAGGCCCTCATTAAAACATCAAATGCCGCGCGACGAAAATCGGCGCGGAAAGGAGAGACTACGTCACGCTCGCATTCTCGTCACGACTGCATATATATGCACTCCGGGACCACCGAGAGCAACACCTCGAATTCGCGATGCAAAAAGGCCTCAAACATCTCGGCAAAAGGCATCGGCGCCGATCAGGTTCGACACGACGAGCCCGGCGCAAGAAGCGTGACTCATTAGCCTCGTAAACACAGACACACATCGTCACATGCACTCTCGGGAACACAAAAGAGGGACTGTGTACACACCGTATAAGTAGTGGTTCCAGCCGTGACGAGGTCTAATCCGTCAGCAGTACGCTAGCTGCTGCTGTTGCTGTTGCTGCTGTTGGGCGGCAAGAAGGAAGTCGATCGACGACTACGACAGGAAGAAGAGTGCTAGCGGACTGGCGCATCGGTGCAGGCTGCTGCGGCACCGGCCGCTGCTCGGCTCTCCGGCACTTCTGCTACCGCCGCACCGCGAGATCATCACCATATCACCTGGTTATCAACGACACCAATCTGAGCTCCAAGTTTCGAGGAGATGCACTTTGATGTTATTTTTTGGAGCCGGGGCCAGTGCTTCTCACTTGTCGGCGCAGGAGCGGCAAAGTCCTCCTCGGGCTCGTCGTCTCATGGCCGCTCGCGCTCATTCACTAAATCTCACAACTGCGTATATATAGACGAGAGAGCGGCGCTCGCGCGGCCGTCAACCGGATATCATTCGTCACCCGGTGTCGTCGTCGTCGTAGCCGCTCTCGCAGGCCGCTTATAGCCGGCACAGCGGCAGCAGCGGGCACCGCGAGATAGGCGAGAAGGGAAAAGTGCCTCGCGAGTCTCACGCTCTCGCCGGATGCTCGCACACTTGCTGTGTTGTCAGTGCCGATGATGCGCCGCCGCGCGCAGGTGTGTATGACACATACACTCGCGATCACAGACACAGCGCGATAACGTCACCCACGGCGCCTGATAAACGCTACAATCCTCGGCCCGCACTCCAGTACAGCACTATATCAATCAAGGACACAATCACACTAACCAATGCGAATATCGGCAGGATACAGGGAGATCGACTGTTGTGTTTTTCAGCGAGATGTTGCGGGACAAGAGAATGTATAATTGCGGAGTCGTAATCGCGCGCGGACGAACTGCGCTCGATACACCCTCCCGCGACGGCAGCACGTGGCGCACTGACGGCTCCGCGCGCTCCGAGACTCGGTGCTCCCCCCACCACCGCGCGCCCCCTGTCCGTCCGTCTCTCTCTCTCTCTTCTCTGCTGGCGGCGGCGGCGCCCTTCTCCGCGCGCGCAGACGGACGGCTCGTCCGGCGCGGCCACCCGCTCTCTCTCTCTCTCTCTCTCTCTCTCCGTCTCCCTCCCCGCTGGCCCTGTTCCCCCTCTCCCCGCGCGCACGCACGCACACCCCTCCCGCGACTCGCTCGCTCTCCCCCCACCAAGCCGGCAGCAGAGCGGGGTGGAGAGAGAGAGAATTGCCGCGCTCGGCTCTCTCGCTCGCTCCCGCGGCCATCCCTCCTCCTCCCCGCCCCGCTCTAGCGCGCGAGAGGCGCCCATTCCACCCACGCCCCCATCCCACTTTACGAGTTTTCGAGTCCCCCGCGCTCGCCGCGCGTCTTCGCTCGCTCGCTCGCAGCTGATTGCCCAGTGCGCGCCGAGCTCTGATTATCTCGCCCGTCCGCGCGCGGATGCTGCACTCGCGAGTCTCTTATATATATATGTATACCTGTCCCGCCTTTCTTACAGTACTATACGCCTGTCCGTCTTCGTCTTCTCTGCACGCTGCAGCGTGGGACGAGGATGGCGGGAGACAAGGAGATGGAGATAAGAGAGACGAACAGTGCTGGCTCTTCGATTCGCTATGCCTTTTTTCTTTTTCTGGGGTACGTACGGCCTACGCGTATATATGTGACAACGGTGCGATAGCGAAATACTGTCATATTAAAGCTGATGTTTTACTCTTCCGCGGTTGTGTGTTTCCATAGATTTTTAATCAACCGTTATTGAACGAGACAGTAAAGTACATTTTTATATATTTTTTTTCTTTCCAATAATTATACAATATGCAATAATGTGTAATTTGACTATTATTATTGATGCAGTGAAAATTTAATTTTGGATTAATTACAGGCCACAGTATGTAATGAATAATTAGTAACATGAAAATCTGCATTGATTATTAGATTTAGAGCTTTTATGCTGATTAGCGCATTGTGTAATTAATGACGAAATTTCTCTGCAGTATAATCCTCATTTATGCGATAGCCAATTCAACCAAACATCTTGTTTTCGTCAGATTATCGCGTGTTAATAGAACTTTATCGTAAAATTAATTTTCTTCTGCATTGTTCTCTCAAAACCTTCAAGTTATTATTTTATATAAAATCCGCTCTTAAAAGAATGATGAGGGAAATGTGAAGCCGAAATAAATTCTTCGCTGTTGGTTAAGTTCGTTTAAAAGTGGTCTTTGATTGGTCGTAGCAGACGTAAACTTTTTGTTGAGAAACTAACCAAATATTAAATTATCTGTGTTTCATATTTTGTATCTTATCCTCTTTTTAAAAAATGATGACGGTAAAGTGAAACGGAAATAAAATGTTTGTAATCGACTTATTCGTATATTCTCGAGTTTATGTTCTACGACTTAAAAAGACGAACCTATGTGCGTATACTCTCAAAATTGTAACCTCCAAAATTTTAATTAATTATAATATAATTGAAGTTATAGAAGTAGTAATTGCAAAATTTACGTAATTCAAATATAAGAATTGATAAAGTATTAATTAAATTACAAGAAATTGAAACTTAACATTTAGCAAATCTAAAATTTAAAATTAAAATTATGTAGCAAATAAAAATGACGATCTTGCTAGTAGAATCTTGAATTAAGTTTGCGAGCTTTATATAGAAATAACAATGCCATGAAATTTGCTTTTATATTCATTCTTAATCATACAGCGATATCGAATGAATAATAACATTCCCAAGTCTTAAACTTATAACTATTTTTAGCACGGTAAATAATAAGATAATGACTCACACGCTAATCGATATACAATGCAAAATAATCATTCATTTTCAACTTACATAATGGGATGTATAAAAAGAGACAGTGATGTTGTTCGTAACTCACCTGGAACAGAAAAGAGAAAAAAAAACAATTTAGAAATTGAGATTTGAATTTACGGTTTCAGTTTATATAAATTTTAGTAAATTATCATAGTAAAGATAAATAATATTCAGCACACATATTTACATGAGATTAATCAATCTCCTTTATACGCGCAGATCTCAAAATTTACGGCACCGGCCGAACTTCAAAATCCACCATCTTTATATCGGAATTTTTATGGATACCCGAATCCCCGGCAAGTTGAACTATACAGAAAGTTTTTGAAACTTTTTTTTGTTCATCGTTCACGCATGGCACGGTGATTTATCGATCTTGCGCGTCCAAGAGTCAAGAATGTATACGGCTGCTTCAGGTGAAACGTGCGGGTGACGAATTCCCGGCAGCAGCCACGTCAGACGTCTCTCTTTCTCTCTTTCTCCCTCTCGAAGTGAAACGAACTTGCCCGATAAAGTTACCCGTGAGTCACTTGGTCCATCTGATACACGTACATACGTGTGTGTACTGCACGTGTGGGGATCGAACAAAAAAAGAGTTAATAAATTTGTCAGTCAGTCGTCGAGGCGTTGAGAAATTCCGTTGAAAAACATTAATGGCGTCAGTTACGCTTTTTAACGTTGATATAATTGGTGCGCCGCTCGCGGAGATCGAAACGCAACCGGTTGTAGTTGGTATAGTTGTTGGTTCTCGGAGGAAACTGTTGACATCTCATAATTAACAAACTTTTCCAGCTTTATATTCTCAAATAGCAGTATTACATTGTACAAAGATATTAATACACTTGATTTTTTTGAGCTTTTTAAAGCAAATTTGAATTGCTTTTCACACGTTAAATAACAATT
Organism: Torymus sinensis; assembly: GCA_030522985.1. Taxonomy (NCBI): domain Eukaryota; kingdom Metazoa; phylum Arthropoda; class Insecta; order Hymenoptera; family Torymidae; genus Torymus; species Torymus sinensis. The sequence goes on from JAPYZP010009043.1 coordinate 7,494, forward strand.
TTTCTGAATTGACCAAAACTTTTTATATCACTTTGAAATGTTCCTGTCGTCTATAAATGATCGATTTAATAATTTTATTGGTCAAAAACATTTACTGATAATATAGATATTTAAAAAAATAAAATACATATTTTTCCTCCAAACTTCATAACAAAGATGAAATAAAAGATGAAAATATTTAATGTTTAATATCGTAAACGCGCACGGCAATGTTTTATTTAATTCGCTGCTATAGATTTCGCATTGCACTTGTTCACCTTGCGATTGTTGACGTGATTGAAATACGGTCGGGTAGCGAGCATTGACATGCCATAAACACCCGGACACTTGCAAGACTGCACGAGCAGTTTGATTTATGCGAGTGTTTATTAAAACGTTTTTGGCGTTTATTTTATAAAGCGTAATTAATTAATGCAGTTTTCCCATTACAGGTTACATTTTAGAGCGCAGATGATTCGAGCCTGCAGTGTAAGTTTGTCTCACCTGCGGAATGAAAGTGAGATGACATTGGGGCTTAGCATTAAAAAAGCGAAGAAATCGACGCGAGCAAGTGATATTTAAGCGCGGCAATTAAGAGCCTCGCGCGCTTAAGAAAAGTCTAAAATCCCTGGGCTAAAGTTATTTCCACGCTCTCGGGACGCGCTCAGTTGCGCGCTCGCGGGGCCTGTGCGTGGAGAGTAAATTTGTTTAAGGATTTATTGCGTGCTAGGTGCGAAGAGGAGAAAGACACGCGCTCGGCTCGCGAGAAAAGAAGACAGAGCGCGCGGGAGAGGGAGAGAGGTGTATTGTTGATAAAGTCGGGCAGTAACTCATTCAGCGCTCTGTCACGCGAATCTGGCGCGCGCGGCAAGCGCTCGAGAGAGGAGGAGAAGGTCGAAATGAAATGGCGTAGGAAGGCGAGTTCCTGCACCTGATATAGTGCTACAGCAGGACGAGCGACGACGTGAAGCCGAGAGAAAGCGCGCACGGCCACGGCGAAGAGTAGGGGAAGGAGCTAACCTCTCTCTCTCTCTCTCCCTCGCTCTCCTTCGCTCCTTCTCTCTTTCTCCCGGAGTAGCGGCCTTAGGAGTTCGGTAATAAATCTCGTTGAAAAAACACACACTCGCAAGCGCGCACACATGCACGCACGCGGACGGACGGACGGGCGGACTTTTCTCTCTCTCTCTCTCTCTCACTCGCTCTCCCTTCTTTACGTCTGTCTTGTTCGACTCGTACGTCTCTCCGCGCAGAGTACGTCCATCTCTGCACGCTCGTTTTATCGCTCTGACTCACTCAGAGCCCGTGTGTATGTGTATACGTGTGTCTTTGCGAGAACCGGCAAACTTTGCTTTTTTTCCGAGCTTACACTTTGCCTCTTGATTCTACATGTATACGTATATACACATGCTTCCAAAGTATTTTGGTTCGTTTACAGGCCTCGCGAGAGATGATGGTATCGCGTGGCAGACTCCGGCTGTGCGCGAGTGTGTGGTTTCGGAGCACTATGTGTGTATACGTTAATTGCTTTGATTAATTTATTTTGACGCCTCGGAAAATTTATTTTCGACGATCCGTATAGCCCCTCCTTTTCGCCGCCGCGCAATCTGGGCTAATCGCTATGTCTGCTTTTGACACATATCTCTTTCGCCTCTTTCGAAACTTACTCGATCATTTGGTCTTTTTTAAAATCTCTTTTTCTTTCATTACGAGCTGATTGCTGACTTATAAACAGCTTCAAAATCAAAGATTCATTGATGATGATTTGAAACGGATGATAATGTAGATCAATTGCTGATAGTAGCTATAATATATAGCGACTTTGATGAATTGCTTTCTTACAAGAAAATTGAAAAATATTATGCCTATAAGTTTCTGTCTTCAAAATCGGATTGAGTTCACAATTTTTTTTCAAACCGAAAGATCCCTGGAAACCAAATATCTCTCTCTCTTTATCCCAGCCTGCAGCCAACATAAAAAGCCATTGAAGGAGCGAGAAGCTTGATAAAGCCATCGGCCGAAAGACCATAATCCTCCGTCACCTCGTATACAATTCAATTAATTCACGCGCAGGGCCGGAATCCAAAAATGACGATATATTTCAGAAGCCGAGCGCGCGGCACTCGCAGGGCGATTAATTTCCTCACGGACCTCTTATTCAGCTCTCGCGCGCACGCCTAGAGTCGCGCGCAGCACCAATTCCTCATCGCGCGCGGGGGCTTCCCGCGTATCGGGTTACCCCGTCTTCGTCTTTGGTCCGGACTGCCGGTGACTGCAGCAGCAGTGGCGTCGTCCCCACCCGCGCCGACGCAACCCCGCCGCGGCCGAACGAGGTCGACGTGATCTATGCGCGCGATGCAGAGAGCCGAGTGTCACGGATTGCTTGATGCATTGGTCCTCACCTGATCTCTCTTTCTCCACTGCCGCTGTATCTCTACGTCTGACCAAGATACGTCTTTTTCTTCATTTTCATATCGATGTCTTTTCTCAGCCTGTGTGTACATTATATCAATTTTTTCTTTTTTTAAATCTTTATCAAATTGTTATTATTAGTACAGAAATTAGTACAGACACTTGATTTTTTTTTTAAATTAAAGTTACAACAAAAGTTAATTTATTCTATCGTAATTTATAAATATTGGCGCATTGTAAACACATGGTTTCCCTATTACTTAATAATGCACATCTCGAAACTACAAATATTTTTGAAAGCATTGTGTACCGGTCATGTATAACAGAGGATGAAAAGAGTCGTCAGACCACCCAAACAGAATTTTCCACAGCTATTTTATGTTGTATATGAAGTTTAGTGCTTAGAAAAAATTAAGGTTATTACACTTGATCAAACACAGTTATATGATTATTTTATACAGTTTATTAACTCGAAAACGTAAGTTTTTATATCTTAAAAAAAAGGCAACTATAAAAAAAGAAATAAGGATCTTCTTTTTTCAAGTCATGGTTTTCACTTTTCAAAAGGGAACAGTTAATGTTATACTTGCTAAAGGATTACGTTGTTATTATATACCTATTTTATGCAATTT
>JAPYZP010009047.1:0-10707 GCA_030522985.1 Torymus sinensis
TACACAAGTATCATGAAAACATAAATATAGGAGTAAAATATAACGAAAAAACTTTCTTAAAATTTTTAAAAAGATTAAAAGGTTCGTTTTTTAACATATACTGGAACTTTCAGAACTCTCGTTTCAGTGAGGGCGGTGGCTCTCTCAAAAGTAATCGGACTATTCGGGTTATTAATAATTTTAGAAATAACACAGAAACTTTTTAAACATGTTATTGCTTTAGTATTTACTAAAGTAAATATTTTAATAATATCTTTAGTAATCAGTTAAGAAACAATATTTACAGTAAAAAGCTAGAAATTACTAAAGTAATTACTATGGTTATTACTAAAATGGCAATTTTACTTAATTTTCAAAATCAATCATCGGAAACATTAGAAATAGATAGTATTCGAAGATAGTATATTGAATATTTAAATATAAGGACGTTCAGTGGATAAGAAATAATTGTGCACTTCTTAAGTTATAGTAAATAAGGAGAATAAGTGAAACTATATATATATGGCCAAATAATTATTTAAATAAATCTTAACCCCAAGTAGGCGGGGGATGCGAGTTCCACGCATATGCGGGAGCGCGTTAGACGTGTACACATGGCAAAATAATTATTTAAATAAATCTTAACCCCAAGTAGGCAGGGATCCGAGTTCCACGCCTATAGGGAAATAAGGGAGACGTATATATACATAACAAAATAAGTATTTGAATAATCCTTAACTCAAAGCAAGCGGGGGAGGCGAGTTGTACGCGTATGCGGGAGCGCGTCAGACGTGCATACAGAGCAGAATAATTATTGCAATAATTCCTAATCCCAACTAGGCGAGGGAGGCGAGTTTCACGTGTATACGAGAGCGCGTCAGCCGTGCATACGAGGAAAAAAAAATATTGAAATAATTCCTAACCCACCGTAGATGGGGGAGACGAGTTCCGCGATATTACAGGAGTGCGACTATCGTGTACATATTGCAAAATAATTATTTAAATAATTCCTAACCCCAAGTAGGCGGGAAGGACACCTTCCACGCGTATACCGGAGTGCGCATACAAGGCAAAAGAATTATTTAAATAAATCGTAACCCCAAGTAGGGAGGCGAGTTTCACGTCTATAGGAGAATAAGGCACACGTATATATACATGGTAAAATAATTATTCACTGATAAGAATATTTGAATCGGTCTTACAGTCTTATAAATTAAATTAATTAATATTAATAATATTAATAAAATCGGGAGTAGTTTACAAAATTAACTGTAGGGATTGTAATGGATATTATATTTGATCGAACGGGAAGATATTTGAAAAAGAGAATATATGAACAACAATATAGTTTACGCAGCATAAATTTTACATCGGGTTTGAAAGAAGATTGTTTAAATAGTTTGCATTCTTTCGATTTTGGGATTGAGCATATTTTGGAACAGGGGATTAAGAATAAATTTAAAAGGGAAAGCCTTGAAAGTATTCTCATTCTACGAAATCGAAATAGTGTAAATTTAATGGTCGAGGCAAGTAAATTAGATAAGATTTATCATTCTTTATTAATTTAAGTTAAAATGGGAAGTTAGAGAGGGGAAGGTGGGTAGTGCTGGGATAAAAGAAAAGAAGGAGATGTATCGCGGGTTTCATTTCAGTCCCTCAGGAGGAGCCGAAGGAGGCTCGAAACGTTTGGCAATTTCGTGGTGGGTGGCAGCCAGATTGTCCTTTGCTAACAATATTTTTTCCAGGTTTTAATTAAGTTTTTATTTTAGATACTGCGAGGGTGATTATAAACAAGGGCAACCTGACTGCCATTAATATTAATTAATTTAATTTATAAGACTGTAAGACCGATTATAAAATTCTTATCAGTGAATAGTAAATTACAGTCGACGCAAGTAATATTTTTAATTTAAACATAATTATGTAAATAATTCTTAATCCCAAGTAGGCCGGGGATGCGAGTTCCACGCGTACACGGGAGCGTATTTAAAAATAATTATTTTGCTCTGTATATATACGTCTCCCTTATTCCCCTATACAGGAGTAACTGGCATCCCCATCCTACTTCGGGTTAAGAATTATTTAAATAATTATTTGGATATGTATATATACGTCTCCCTTATTTCACTATACACGTGGAACTCGGATCGTCCGCCTACTTGGGGTTAGGAATTATTTAAATAATTCGTTTGCCTTGTATGCACGTCTGACGCGCTCGCGTATATGTGTGGAACTCGCATCCCCCGCCTACTTGGGGTTAAGAATTATCGAAATAATTATTTTGCCCTGAATATATACGTCTCCCTTATTCCCCTATACACGAGGAACTGGCATGCCCAGCCTACTTGGGCTTAGGAATTATGTAAATAATTATTTTACCATGTATCCACGTCTAACTGCTGCTCGGGACAGAGGGCAGCAGTACCACCTAGTCCTGTCATAGCTGCCGCAGCCGCGCGGCCAGATCCCGCTACCCATCCCCTTCGAGAGCTTGCAGTTTGCAACTTATGCGTGCTTTTCTGAAGCTTAATTTTATCAAAAATGAAAACGTGATAGGTCATCCCTGTGTCAAATTTCACGCTCTACAACTTTTATTTGGGACTTTTTCCGATACCTCTCATCATTCTCCAGTTATAAGCAAAAAACCGTTATCGGGGGTGGTTTTTTTTACCAATTTAGAGGTTTCCCCGGCGTTTTTGAAAGCTGCATTTTTGACGATCGTTTTTAGACAATGTGTTTCACCAAATATCAAAAATGCAGCTGTCTACCGGACATGTCAATTTCAACCCCCTTCGTTTACTGGACTTCGTTCACTATTTTATTAGTGAATATTCACTAATTCTATAGTGGAGCAATTTTCACTAATGGTTAGTGGTTTTTATTAAACTTTTGAAAGCTTTTTAAAAACACCGTTATTTAAAAACACCGCTACTATATACAACACAAGCATAGAAGTCGAAGGTTCGACTAGTGCGGCGGCCATGACAGGACTAGGTGGTACTGCTGCCCTCTGTTCCGAGCTTGTAAAGCAAACTTCCTCATACGCGTGGAACTCGTATCTCCCGACTACTTGGGGTTAAGATTTATTTAAATAATTATTTTGTCATGTGTACACGTCAGTCGCGCTCCCGTATTATCACGGACCTCGCCTCCCCCTCCTACTTTGGGTTAGGAATTATTTAAATAATTCTTTTGCCTTGATTGCACGTCTGACGCGCTCGCGTATACGCGTTGAACTCGCATCCCCCGCCTACTTGGGGTTAAGATTTATTTAAATAATTATTTGGACAGGTGTAGACGTCTGTCTTATTCCTCTATACGCGTGGAACTCGCATTCCCCGCGTACTTGGGATTAAGATTTATTTTAAGAATTATTTTGTTATATGTAAACGTCTGGCACGCTCCCGTATATGCGTGGAACTCACAACCCCCTCAGGCTTGGGTTTAATATTTATTTAAATAATTATTTTACCATGTATACACGACTGCTTTATTCACGCATATACACGTGGAATTCACATGCGCGTGTATACGTGATTGTGAGTTTAGTAGTGTGACGTTGCGATTGAGTATAGTCTTACCAAAGAGTCAACCTTCCAACTTACTCTTCTCCAATCGTTGCGTCTTTACTATCTCCTCGTCCCCGGCTGTGCTCTTATCTCGAATAGGGGGGTATACACCCGCAGACTGCAAATACCAACGGTGCCCCCTCTGCCTACAGTTAAAACATGCGTTCGGGGGAGGATCGCGTCCATCTCGCGGCACAGCACGAACACCTCCGAAGAGGGCTCCGCGGGTGGGGCACCTTCTCATGTCCAGGAACCGATCTGGTGAGCTTCTCTGCATACGGGACGATGGTTGAGGACCCAGGCGCCTAAACACGGATGGTGTCCCCAGGGAAGGGGGCACCTCGACCGTCTCGTGGTTGGCTTCCTCGGGGTTGGACGATGCAAGCACGGCGGTCTCCTCGCCATCCTGTTCCGACCGATCTACCTCCTCAGCATCCTTCTTGGCTGGTGGTTCGTCGTCGGGAATGGTCTCGACAATCGTCGAGATTGTCCCCGTAGCGTGGTCCCCTTCCAAGCAGCGGGGGTTGAATCGCCGTGACCGTCCCCTCCTACGAGGCCACTGATCCGGGTTTTGGAGTAGACGCAGAGCAGGCGTGTCCTCATCCCACTCCTGCACCTGCTCTGAAAACGGCTCGATGGCTGCAAATGGCAACCGGATAAATTTCTTTTCGCATTCGAGCTGGTCTTGAATGTAACGGGGAACCCCCTTCCTCGACCCCGAACTGCGCACGTCCCCGGGCGGAGAGGAGGGAAGGGTGTTCTGTCGGGTCTCCCGGTCGTGCGGCGGTGGTGGCTCTGTCGAATGGTCGCTTTGCAACAACTATTGGTGCAGCTCCTCCACTGCTTGCTCACTATGGGTTTCCCCCCAGCCCTCCCCCTCTCCCACAGCCCCTCTCGACCCTTCGAGCTCCAGCAGAGCGTCTACATTAAGCCCCTCCCCACCTGTAGCTGGTCTCTTCACCCCTCGTGGGAATGATGAAGGCGCTGGGCCCAGTGCTTCCGCGCTTGTGCCGGACGCCGCTGCCACTGGCTCGGACTGCTGGCTAAGGTCGGGTACGGGTGGTGGAGAGTCCAGCAGTATCCGCTTAGCGCACCTTGGGGCCCTGGCCGCGGCCACCTTCCACTTTCTCTCGGGGGACGTATCGTGGATGAGAGATTCCTCCAACCACTCGGCTTGGCTGCTGGTTGCCACCGGTGATCGGATCGGTGAGAGGCTTAGCTCCGGGCTGGAGGATCTCGCTGGAGATGAGCTGATTTCGATGACACCTGATATTCTGAAATAGTAATTATTAGATTAGGCGCAACCCCTTTTCACGACCCCCCCTCCCTTCTCCCTATTATAGACAAAACTAGGACAACACAATGTAACAATGTAAATACTTACTCGTACCGTGGTGGTTAGTACCCCCGCCTCTCCAACGTTACCTACCCTTCGTTGTTGCTCGACCCTCTCGATATTTCTTTAGTTCCTGCACGTGAGACTTGGGATTCTTTCGCCCACCTCCCATGTCCAGGATGTATACGTTGGGAGTCTTCCCCTCGACTATTTCATAAGGCCCTTCCCAATCTGGCGCGAGTTTCGCAGAGACCTTTTGGGCACTATTCGATAGTATATGTGTTTTACGCATTACCATATCCCCAACCTGGAAGCGGACATCCTTGCGGCCTTTATTGTAATAATTGGCTTGCCGCTGGTGAGCGTGCTCCAAGTTTTTTATTACCAAGTCGCACAGCGCGTCCAGTCTTTTGACTCGATCAGCTCAAACCTCCGTGGATATTGGAGTTTTTGGGCCTTTCTTCTCGACTTCTCACCGTAGACGCTTTACTGGCGGGGGGTGGCGACCGTAATTGAGGAACGATGGTGATACCCGTGTACTCGACTGAGACGCGGTATTCATTGCGTGTCTCAACTCATGCAAATGCTGGTCCCAACTCTGGTGGTCAGTTTTAACGAATGTGGCGATCATCGTTTTTAACGTGCGGTTGCTTGTTTCTACTGGGTTGGCTTGAGGGTGGTATGGGGGTGTACTTAACCTCGTTACTCCATACACCTCTAGAATTCTTCCCAGATCCTTATTATCAAATTCTTTCCCGTTGTCTGTAAGCAGGTAATCTGGGGCCCCCAGCGAAACAATACTAGCTCCTCGAACGCTTTTGCTACGTTTTTGCCCGTAGCAGACCGTAACGGTCTCAACTCGAGCCATCGTGTGAACAAGTCTTGGAATACTACCACATACTTGTACTGCCCCTTGATCTGTGGAAATTCCATTAAGTCTGACGCGACAACTGACCTCGGGCGCTCGGTAACTCGACCTCCCATTAACCCTTTTGGCGCCGATTGGTCCACCTTATATCGCTGACAGGCATCGCACTCTTGTACGAACTCCTACACGTCGTGCAAGACTCCAGGCCAACAGTACTCCTGCGCCACCCTCTCGTATGTTTTCTCGATCCCCAAGTGGCCAGCGGTTGCCTCGCAGTGGGCGTCGTTAAGGATGCGGTCTCGATATTCTGCCGGTACTATCATCCATTTCCAAGAGTCTTCTTCGCCAGTTACTGGCCCAAGAATTGGGTCATGCCTTCGCTTATAGATCATACCATCGTCAATCCTCCATGACTTGTACTTGACTGGGCTCGTGCGGATTTCCGTGATTCTCTTAAGGTACCATGGATCTTTATCTCCTCGAACGCTGCGATCTCGACTTCTTCCATCTCTTCCTCCTGTATTCTCGATAGCGCGTTTGGTACTCGATGCATGCTCCCCTTCCGGTGCTCGATTCTTACGTTCCACTGCTGAAGTTCAAGTGTCCAGCGCGCCAGACGCCCGGTAGGTTCTTTGAGGTTCTGCAACCATCGTAGCGCACTAGGATTAGTGATTGCTTTAAACCTGTAACCTTCTAGGTACGGTCGCAACTTCTTTATTGACCATACGAGAGCGAGGCACTCCTTTTCCGTAGTGGAATAGTTCCTTTCGGCACTGGATAGTACTCGATGGATATAGACTATCGGATGTTCTCCATTGTCGAATTCTTGGGATAATACTGCCCCAATCGCGTCATTACTGGCATCATATTGGACCGTAAGTTCTCGAGTGACATCCGGTGTTGCTAATACTGGAGTTTTCGTGAGGGCAAGCTTCAGCTGCTCGAACGCGTCTTGCTATTCAGCACTCCATTGCCAAGCTTGGGTCTTCTTTATCAGTTTCAGCAGAGGCAGCTTAATCTCACTCTCCTTTTCGATGAATCTCGAATACCAACCCACCATTCCTAAGAATCGCCTTAATTGCCTTTTTGTTTTAGGAACTGGATATTGTAGTATTGGCTCGACCCTCTCCATGTCTGGCCGTAGCCCATCTCGATCTAGTAAGTACCCCAAGTACCGAACTCTCGAACACCCGAACTCGCACTTCTTCCAGTTAACTGTGAGTTGAGCGTCTCGGATTTTTATAAGAACTATCTCTAGCCATTTTTGGTGCTCCTCGAATGAGTCAGTAGCAATAATGATATCATCGAGGTAGCCAAACACGTGTGGCTCCATCTCTGGGCCGAAAAGTGCGTCTATCAGCCGTTGGAACGTTGCTGGTGCATTCGTTAGCCCGAATGGCATTCTCTTGAACTGCCACAAACCCGACCCGGGAACAGCAAAGGCAGTATATTGTCTCCTTTCTTCGTCTAACTGGACTTGGAAGTATGCATTTTTGAGAACAATTTTAGATATATATTTTGCCCGTCGCAGCTTGTCTAAGATTCCATCCATGTTTGGTATTGGATAGGCAACTTTCTTGCTACAGGCATTTAGGTCTCGAAAGTCAATACAGAAGCGGAATTTGCTATCGGAATTCTTCTGTATGACTGGTGCATGACACCATGCGCTTGCCGATCTCTCGATTATACCCGCTCGGTGCATTTCTTGAACAGCCTCTTGGACTACAGACCACATAGCTGGTGATCGGCGCCTTGGGGCATGGCGGATCGGAGTGTAGTCAGTAAGCTCGATATAATGTTCAGTCAAATAGGTGGTTGGCTTGGGAACTAATCTGTCCACAATCTCCTTAATACGTTCGGCTTCGCTTGGTGTTATTTCAATCAGTCCAGCGAACTCAGCCATTATCGCAGGGGTGGAGTCGTTGATATCCGTGGCGAAAGAGTGCCACTTGCCTTTCTCTCCACACTTCCACTGTCTGGCTCGAAGTTGCAACGACAAGTCCCACTCGACTCCGAAGTCCATGCCCAAGATGATGTCATGGTTGATTTCTTCGACTAGTCCTAGCCGGCCATCGACATCGATTGATATCCGTAAGTTACCTTGGATTTTCATCGGAGCTCCGGACACTCCTCTCACTTGGCCACCTGATTGTTGCAATCGGTCTCGATATTTATTTAATCGTCGTGGACCAACTAATGATATTGTTGCTCCAGAGTCTAGCAGCGCAAGGTAAGACTCCTTTCCAATCATTACTCGAATAAAGTTCCTGTTGTCGTCTAAAGCAGCTGCTTCGACAACGTCCTCGACCCCCACCCACTCCCGTAGCTTCATGCTATTTTCTGGAATAGCATCCTCCCCCATACATAGAACCATGTAACCCCCACTCGACCCCAAGAGACCCTCTCCCACCTGCTGATTGGGGTGGTCACCTGTAACGGGAGATTCTGCCAGCGTTGTCTCTGGGTTTGGCGACTTTTCTAACCTTATATCCACAGTTTCCTCGATTTGTGGTAGGCTAGTGTCGCCCCTTTCTTCTTCTAGGTTAAGTAGTTTCCAGTCCTTCATGGATAACTCCAACTCCACTTCGTTATGTGTCTCGTTCTCGCTTTCACTCTCTCTTTCGTATTCAATCTCCTCTCCGCTGCTTGAAGCTAACCAGCTGACCTGCTTCATCTTTTGTGGTGGCGTAGCATCTCGCAGTTGTCCCTTCTCTTGTTGGACGGTTGTCTTAGATAACTCTTCATCGACCTCGCCCTCTTTCCTCGAAACCGTTACACAAGGTTTCTGCTCAAACTCTACTCGAGCCGTAACACAAGGCTCACTTGAAACCGTTGCACAAGTTTCTGCGTATACTCTACTCGAGCCGTAACCCAAGGATCACTCGAAACCGTTACACAAGGTTTCTTACCGCACTCTACTCGAGCCGTAAAACAAGGCTCACTCGAAAAGGGTTTATGATCTCGATCTTCCCCCCTACCCGACTCCGACTCCACTTCGTTCACGTCTAACGTTAGCTTTTTCATTGCGCTTTGGACCCCAGCTATTCCTGCGCAGGACGCAGGGGGATCTAATGCGTCCTGGCAAGACCGTTTCCCAAAGCTGCTACGATATGGGGACAGTTCGGGCAGTCCTTTAGTGTCGAGCCCTCTTTGCCGCACCCTTGGCACTGTCTTGACTGACGTGCTGGGCAGTCTCGAGCAAAATGACCTTTCTAACCGCATGAATAGCATGCACGCTTTGGGCAGTCAGCTGCACGGTGGCCTACCAGCTGGCAAATAAAACATGGCCCTACAAATTTCGAGCCTCCAGATCCTAGTGGTGTGCTGTTAGCCGTGAGCGAGTAGGGGGCTGCTTGGTTTGAGATTATTGCCCCTCGTTCGCCTCCTGCAGCGGCCGTGTGCGGTATCGACGCCGTTTGTCTTGGACCCCCTTGGTCTTGGCTACTCCTAGCATTCCACGGCCCTGAAGACCCGTACGCACCTTGGTTGTTAACTGCTGCCACGCTTCCGTCTCGGTCCTTGGGCCGCTCTCGACTATCTTTCTTTTTATATCGACCCCTTTTAGACCCCCCGGTATCTTCGACCCCCGACGTTTCGGTTGCTGCTGCCACTTTGTGTGTCGCTCGATAGGGACCTGTATAGTTCGTCCCCGTGATTCTCGACTTTTCTCGACGCGGTGGTGAGCGGTACCTGTCTTTGATGGCTTCACGTCTCTCGAGTTCGCGTCCATAGTGTGCAATCGCATCGAAGCTGTCCAAGTTTTTCTCCCACAATGCGTCTTGATATTCTGGACGCAAATGTGTGAATGTCAGATTAAGTTGCTCCCTTAGTGATGGTGGTCTTTTAAGGTGCGCTATAATCCTTCTAAACTTAGTGATGAATGGGGCTATCTTTTCCTTCGAGCCCTGATATCGCGCTCGTAGTTCCTCCATTATGTCATCTTCGAGCAGCTCCCCCACGAATTGTCGTCTGAAGGCTTGTTCGAACGTTTTGAAGTCCCAATATAGGATGTCGTCCTGGTAGACTTCACACCAGTCCCCGGCCTCTCTTAATAATGTGCTCGCGAGGCACCGTAGTAACTGCTCGTCAGGAATTCCGGTGGCCCGTTTGCACGCTTTCAGGCGAGATAGGTATTGTTCTAGTAACTCCTTCTCGTCGCCTAGTAGACGAGTAGCGTAGCCCCCAGCCGTTTAGTGTCTTGATAACATTGAGGCTATTATCCTCCTTGACCTTGGTTGGCTTCGGCGAGTCTTCTCGCCCCGCCTCTGCCTCCTTCGCGAGGTAGATTGCCCGACTCGCAGCTCTGCCTCGCTTTCGGGGCTTAGATCACGAAAATCGGCTTTCAGATGACTCGAAGACAATGGAGGAGGCGTATAGTCCTCAGAGTCTGAACTCGATTCTTGAGGTGGTATGAATGTTCGCCATCGACGGGGAGTGGCGTGAGGTCTAGGTTGATAGTCCGTTCGCACGAACCCTTTACCTCTTGGTATGTACTCGTCATCTAGTTCGTCTCGGCTCTCGGTAATAAGTGCTGTTGTCGACAGTCTTGACTGGTACCAATTTTCTTTGGGTTTTGCTCCCTGTGGCAACCGCGTGTCCCTTCCTCTCCCTGTGGGGAGCGTCGTTGGGGTTGGAAGCGTTCTCGATTGTGGAAGCTGCAGGTTTTGTCTCGAGTTGGTATCTGATTCTTCAGTAACAACAATACGAGGAACTGTTGTTGTGGCGTTTGTTGTTAACGGCCCTCGCTGTCGATGATTACTGGTGTTGTACGCTGCCGCAATTTTGTTCGTTAGGTGCTGGTCCGCCTGCGTCTCGGTGATTGCCGCAGCCAGCTCGGTTATCGACGGGAGGCCTCTGTCGCTAGGCCAAGCGACTGCTCGCCGTCCTTGCCGATTTTCTGCTGGTCTTGGTCGCTCTGCTCCATTAACCATTCCTCATCCTCTGGTATTTCCACT
>JAPYZP010009053.1:0-10752 GCA_030522985.1 Torymus sinensis
TGTAGCGCTCGCTACCTAGTTCATTAAATTGAGGGCGTATAATGAAAGATGCAATAACGATATTGCATTTAAAAGTCGGAAATATAACAGCTGTTTTACTCACGAAAATATTTACAATAACACAAATCTAAACCATTCAGGTCGACTACGTGCACTGCCTGGTGCCCGACCTCAAGGCTATCACCGCCTGCTCGTTCTACTGGGGCAAGATGGACCGCTACGAGGCGGAGCGTCTGCTGGAGGGCAAGCAGGAGGGCACCTTCCTGCTGCGCGACAGCGCCCAGGAGGAGTTCCTCTTCTCCGTCAGCTTCCGCAGGTACGGACGGTCGCTCCACGCCCGCATCGAGCAGTGGAATCACAAGTTCAGCTTCGACTCCCATGATCCCGGTGTCTATGCTTCCAATACGGTGAGTGCTTTTTGGTAACGTGTGATTTGGAGCTTGTCTTGACTGATAGGTTTGTATTTGTCGTAAGTGAAAGAAAGACAAAAATTAATTAAAAGAAAATAATAAATCAATCGGAATTTTTTTCGGCCTTTTTCGTAACGCAACATCATTCATTTACTCATGGATTCATGAAAATACATAAATATATCAACTCTAAAGTATAATATACTTATACCAAGCAAACAAGTTTACTTTGACATACTATTCGCATTGTATAATTATTGGTTTTGAAAATAAATGGCGAGTCTGAATATCAGATTTAACAGACATCTTTGATAAATTAAAAAGGACAAATCCAAATTTTGGATTAAAGAATCATAACTTAAAGGGTTAACGATTTGTGTATATGTTATATGCCATTTTGTACAAATCACTGAATTATTCATCAATTAAATTAATTCTTCATCGATTTACATGTTTTTTTTTCTTAAATATCTATTCACAACACTTCTAAATTCTCTTACTTCCTCGATAACTCATGTTTACTAGACCCAATCTGAAAGATTATTTTCGGCTCGCTACTGATGACCCAATCGCGCTTACAACACACCTCGGGATCTAACGATCCTAATCAGAAATTCAAAACAACGCGTAAACATCGTCCGTGAAATTGCGCAATTCAGTCGCGCACGTCGTACATATAAACCAACCTCGATTTTCTCTCAACTCAACAGGTCTGCGGCTTGATCGAGCACTACAAGGACCCGTCCTGCTGCATGTTCTTCGAGCCCATGCTGACAGTGCCGCTGCACCGGAACTTCGCGTTTCCCCTTCAGCATCTCTGCCGCGCCGTCATCACCACACGCACAACCTACGACGGTATCAACAAGCTTCAGCTGCCAAAGACCCTCAAGACCTATCTCA
This sequence comes from Torymus sinensis, assembly GCA_030522985.1. Classification (NCBI taxonomy): domain Eukaryota; kingdom Metazoa; phylum Arthropoda; class Insecta; order Hymenoptera; family Torymidae; genus Torymus; species Torymus sinensis. The sequence goes on from JAPYZP010009053.1 coordinate 1,311, forward strand.
AGGAGTACCATTACAAGCAGCGCGTGCGCATCAGACGGCTGGACATGGAGGGCGATTCACAGTCCGACGGCAAATCCATATCATACCTGCCTCTCATGTGAGGCGGGCGTTATTAGGCGCAGTATAAGAGTAGATGACCGAATGCAACGATATACGAGCGAGCGTATATATTACGTATGCGTGTGGGTGTGTGTGTACGTGCGTGTATGAAGCGCTAAGCGGCGCTGTCTATACGGTAATGGGGTCTGACATTGGGACCGCTAGTAGCTGTAGAACTTCGTGAGTTGGACGAGATACCGTTTAGCGGGGGAGGGGCTAAAGGTATTGGAGGATGCCCATGGTTGCGTGGCAGATAGGGGAACGTAGAGCAACGGTACAAGGCTGATGTTGAGAATGGGAAAGGGAAGAAGGGAAGTGAAAGGTCGCTAAATTAAGTAGGCAAATCGAGATTTCATCTGATGTTCAGTAGTAAAACTGAAGAAATAGTAAATAATGCGATGAGGGAGAAAAATGAACTTTTCCTGGCGACGATGATGACTGGAGCACGAGTGGCTGACGAGTGCTCAATATCATCATCCGAGTCTGAAAAGTCAATTATTTCGTTGTTTACACAACGTAATTGTTTCAAGGAGTGCAGGAATAGGCCCTTTTTGTACGTGAAAGGCGGATGAGGGATTGTATATTTCGAACCGGTTTGCGAAAGCAAATGTGTGTCTAAAATTGAACTTTGCGCACGACGATAGGGAAAGTACTTTTTCTGCTGCGATGGGAGGGAAAGTTTTTTTCCTCCACTGCTGACTAGACGCTCGTAGTGCTCGATTTCCTATTCGCTTTTTACGTGGGAAAACGGCCTTTTTTCATGCACAAATTGAAAAAAATTAATTTTTCCAATATTTCTCCCTTTATGCGCGGGTAAATTCTTTAATGATTAAATTTGAATTGGTTGATGCTTTTACCAGTTCTATAGGTACTCTATTTAACAATTTTTTATTTTTTATTTTAGCTAGGTGATCGTGCGCATCATCCTTTAAGTTTTCAATGAAAATTTCCACAACACCATTACTGAAAAATTCTTCGAGCATTTGCCATAAATACTAGTACGGCTGCTCTCTAAAATACATCCTCAGACTCTCAGAGTTTTACAATCATTTTGGACAGCAGCGCACCGAAAAGTTGCTGACCTGCTGTTCAAAATGAAACGTAGATTAGCTGCACTAAGTACAGCAGACGCTCGAAGAATTTTTCAGTAATCCTGTTAAAAAATATTATGATTAGTTGCAAGTGTCACTTGTTATAAAATGCGGTTTAAGTTAACGCTACAGACGAAATAAAAGAAAATTTAAAGCTAAATCCCATAGAATTACACTTTTGAATAAATCAATTTCCGTATAAAATATGTTATATTCAAAAGAAATATGTTTTTCTCCATGTTAAATGGTTACTCACACGACTTATATTTAATACATTGAAGGTGATGTCGGCAAATGTCAGATGCCAATACCGATTGACTCCTCCCCCCCCCCCCCCCCTTCCCCCGATACGATAAACCCCACTTGTAAACACACACATTCACGTCGTGAAGCATTTCGTGCACGTGTATAGGGCATGTATACGTACGCGTTGTAATCGTTGGGTCGTTGATTGCCGAAATGGTGAATGTCTATTTTGTTGAAGTTTGTATAGTTGTGATTGTCGGCGAGTTCTTTCTTATAATGATTTTTGTTGACACTTTTTTAGTATTGATATATTTGTAAATTTAGTGAATGTTGAAGGTTTTAGTTGGAATCTTTCTGATGCACAATAATATAACTGGTTAGAGCTATATTATTTTGGCATATCTTTATATTATAGTATATGTATAAATATTACGTATACTTGTTTATCAGGTTATGATATCTTTTCAGAGTACATATTATTACGTTAATGTGAACATGTTAACTATCTGACGATTTTTGTGATCTTTTTTTTTCATCGTTACTTTTATTTTGAATACATGCAATATTTTTACAAAATAGACATACGCTACTTCTGTAGTTGAAGATTTGTTCGTAACACAAGCATTTGCCGATCAGTACAGTCTGTTCACCTGAGAAAGGAAATATTTCTTAAGGAATTTCGATCTCTAAAAAATGAAAATTCGTATAGATCTCTATATAGTTCTTGTCTTTGAAAGGACTATTAAAAATCAGAAAAATTCAAAATCATAATATGGTTAAGTAAAATAAATGTACCTCCAGTACTTTTTCAGAGTTTCTACTAATACAAAAAATAAACAAGAGGAATATTTCTATTTCATAACGAGAATAGTTCTGATCGTGAAACATATAATCATGCGTATTTATTTCACTTTAATCTTAACAGTTTATACATGCAATATCAAGATACATAATTACAATAGGCAGACTGTAAGTGCTTAATAATGGACACTAGTTGGTAGCGTTGAACGTCTGGTTCACTCTTTAATTTTAACAGGACAGTACAGGGATGCACGAACTGGTGAATAGATTGTTTTAATTTTAATTTTTGCAGCATACATTACGTTTTGAAGGAATTTAACATAATAATTACTCAATAGAGATCGCTCAAATATTTAGTTTTATGGTTTCAGTTTTTTATTATCGTTGCATTTTAATTGCATCACCTGTTATTTTTATAGTTAAAATCGCCAGTGAGTGCAAATTATTAGTAATATGTTTGCTCGATTTCTAAAAGCTGGTTAGTTATTAACCAAATATATATATTTTTAATTTTTTTAATGTTAAAATTATTACTTTTTATTCGTTTAAATGTCCTTCCAAACTTTTCTTTTCTAAATCATTGTTTTTATGTCTTATACAATTTACAATTATAGCATAATCTTTAAAATTATATTTTGCGTTTCATATTCAATTTACAAAGCAAAAGAAAAAAATATTCATTTCTGCGAACAAAGTTAAGAAATAATTTTGTTTGCTTAATAACTTATCAGCTTACACGTGTTTTTAACTTTAATGTTTTTATTAGCTCTTTGTAAAAGTACAGATTTCGTTCAGATCCTTGAAGTTTTATCGCCCGATAAATAAATTTTTCGTACTCCCAGGCAATCTTGAAAAAACCGTTTGTTTTGCGAACGCTCGTTATTATACGAAAACAATACTGATATATGATAATAAACTTCCTGAAATTCGAGGGAATTTAAATAACAGTGGCTACCTCGATCGATAATTAAAAGAACTATTGGATGTTACGCGAGAATGTTATTTTTTAATGTAACGCCGAAAAAAAAAAAAAATTGGAGGGCTCGATATCGAAATGTGATAGTAAATAGCTTTGACGGTTCAGTGTACTATAATGAAAAAAAAAAGATAAAATAACGAAGAAGGAACGTTTTCCACGTATGTTTACCTACGGTGCACATACGCGCGAAAAAAAGCTATTGAATACGACTACTATGAGAAAAAAGAATTGTAAAAAGACAAATAATAAGACTGTAAATTTTTTCTCGATTGTGTATAGAATAAATTCCGACGATGTAGTATTTGATGTTGGGGTGGGTTGGGGATGGGGGAGAAAAAGACGTTAAAAGACATATCATATATCACTCTCTTCATATCTTCTCAAAACGAACGGTTCTTTCGCGACGCAAGTGTAGTAGTCGATATTATTAGCCGTATTGAGAGACGTAAAATTGATCTATCCTGTCGACGCCCAGTTTTGTATCTCGTGCATTTGTAAAGTTTTTTAAGTATTAATCCCGCAAACACGTATACACACATATATACACGCATACACACCCAAAACACACGTTTTTCTCCTCGTTATAATAACGTACGAGTATATATGTAATAAGGAATTCGAGAGCGCATTCGTTATCCATAACAAGTCCCACTTTCGCTAGTCACGCGATAATTGTTCGAATTTCGTAACTAACACACCACAACAGAGGTACACGCATACGCAACCCCAGGCGACTTCTTATCGATAACATAATGTGAGGCTACTCATAATGCGTACACATGAATATATATATATATTATATATATATATTTATTTTTTACTCGCGATGCTCGAGTAAACTAGCAATATTTAGAGCATAGTCGAATAAAATAGAGGCAGTTTTTAGCACACACTGAATTATAACCGACGATAATTGATCAAAGCGAAGCTCCGTTATGTATACTACATACATATGCGCAAGAGAGCACGAGCGAGAAAGAGAGAGAGTGTGTGAGAATGAGTGCCAGTGAGAGTAAGAGAAACGAAGCGCGATACATATATATACACATATACACACTCACCTCCCAATTGGAAAACCAAAATGAAAAACGATTCATTAGCGTTGTTCGAGATAAAATGTGGTTCATAATTATGCAATTCCTATCGTGCCTACTTTTAATATGGATGATCATAACGCGCATGAATGATTCGCGGCCCCGCCGAGTTGTGGCGAGACCGTGAGATTAAAAAAAAAAAACCAAGAAAATATCGGGCCCTTTTCGAAAGTTTTGCCGCGCCTTCGATGGGTATACGATGTTTTGTTTGTTCCCGATGTGGTTAAACGAAATTGATATCTGTTAAATGAATGTTTGTTACATCTATATTTTTTATACATCACAGCTTGTTTGATAAGAAAAATGAAATATTTTATTAATACTCAATTTTTTACGCCGAACCGAAGTAATTAATTTTTTATACGTAAGAAATAATGATTTTAATAAACATTCATTTATTTATGTATCACAAATGTTTCAAAACGATTCGAAAACGTTGCAATTTGCTGATTTTTCAAATCTTTGATTTAATTTTTATTACATTGGTAAACATGAAATTGAACAATCGTTGATGAATAAAACAAATGCGATTCCATGAGAAAGCGGCAAAACCGTTTTGATGGCCCGATGAAAAAAGACTCTCCGACACTCCGATTAATTGTATACCCTGTAAATGTCGATTGTGTAAATATAATTACGCGAAGCAAACGCGCCGAATTCATTTTCAGAATGTCGGCCGATCGAGGTTTAGTAAATGAAGCGAGTCTTAGGTCGTGCAAAAGGATTTAGGCACTCGAGTAGCAATTTATCAAGTATTAGCAAAAAACGAACTCGATTAAGGCTGGGAGTCAGTATATCGTTGATGATTAAATGTTTTTACAGTCAGTTTTTGCAAGTTGGAAGGATTTTTTAAAAGAAAAAGAAACTACTTATGCGAACAATTCGGTCTGTCTGTCTCTCTGCTATTTTATGTTGCTTTTACAAATTTTTCTATGCTACATTGTTCATTTGTACGAAAGTTTAAATTTGACGTCAGTGCCTTGTTCGTAAAAAAAAAAGATTAGCTAATCAATACATAGTAAAAGAAGGAAGACTGTCGTCATTTTGTCAGTCGACCTTTGAATTTTACATGCATTGAATTCATTAATGACAGTGCTGAAGACAAAATTGTCATTCATGACTGCCTTGGTGGAGCTTAGCTGTAAATGATAAGTTTTGTATAATTTTAATTTAAATTATTGATATATTTTCTAGGTATTATGCGAAATTTCTATTTAATTATGTATTCTAAGATTTGTAATATAATTTTTATATTTTAGATTATTTAAGCTTTTCTTTTGTATATTGTTAAAAGGTAACGCTAAAATTTATGCTTAGATTAATTTAAAACGGAAAAATAAAGTTAACCATGCTCACAAGGTAATCTAATGAAAATACCATTCAGCACTGATCGACAAAGAGTAACACTAAAATAATACATTTGTTGTAAAATTTTTAGTTTACGCAACAATAATTATTTGCGCGTCTAAACTGACTGTATATAATGTTTTCGTTTGATCAACGACGAAAAAATTCTTCCACTGTAGTACTTAAAAAAAAAAAAAAAAAAAAAAAAAAAAAAAAAAAAAAAATTAAAAAACACTAAAAAAATGGAAGGAATAGGTGCGCAAAGGAAAGAGCTCGAATTCGTATATGAACCGAGATAGTAAAGCATCACCAGAAGCGATTTCACTTATTTTTGAATGGTTATGCTGGTGAGAGCGTCCCTTATCCGATCAAAAAACCCTAGTGCAATGAATTTGGGAATGTGACTTTCATTTTTTTATATTAAAAAGGTAAACGAAGCATAATTCTTTGACATTGATATGAGAACTCGTTGTTAGCGGCAGATTTGAAAAAAAATGCAAGCCCGAATGATGATTGGTTGGATAAGGGTAGTAAAGTGTATTGTACTGAACCTTAGCCCATTATTTTGTTTGCGAACGTTAGTTTAAGCTAAAAAAAAGTAAAAAAAAGGATGAAAAATACGAGAAGAGCTAATCGATTGTGATTAACTCGTTATCGAGAGATTAGCCAACGAAACGAAAATGGCAACTAAATTAAATAAAGTTGAGGATGTATATTAGGACGATTAAAAATTGTTATTAATATCAGTTGATGGTTAATCGTTTAATATAAACGGATGACGTGAACGAAGATTAAATATTTATTCTTAACATATTCTAATTTTAGTAATATATTCAACTGTTGGGCATGTGTGGGAATAAGAAAAGGTTGAGAAGAAAAAAAAAATTCGAATTGTAAGAAAAACACTGTACGTGAAAATGATTAGAAGTACTAGCGTTTACTTTAATCAAGGACTGATGTGGTAAGACGGTATTATTGTGAGTAAATATAATCAGACATAATCTGTATTTAAAGATATTGTTATTTTTTACACCCTTACCATGCGTTATTTCATTGGAGTATAATAAATTTGAAACACATACTAAGTAAAAAATTATATTTATTGATACAGCTACTTATTTATGGTACAAAGATTTTAATATTATAGTCTATTGTTCGGTTTCACTTTACAGCTACTGGAATTAATTTTTAATACTTTCAATAATTGTTAACATTATTTACAAATGATACATTTCATAACGTAGTTTTTAATTTTGAAGAAATAGCGAAGAAGTCATTGGTAGTAGAACTTTGTAATTGAAGTAGAAAAGTAGCATGAATAGAACTACAAGGAATACATCTGAATTATTGATTAAGGAAATGTATTTTTGAATTTCCCAATTTATAACATTTAAATACTATGATTATTTTAACGGGTATTTCATAAATACTTGTAATAATAAGAATATTTAATGATTCATTGCCAATTTAAAATACCTTTGAAATATATGATCTCTGAAGCATGATTTGTAACACAACAGTAATCACATAACTGATTGATTTTACTATTTGAAAAACATTTATCTTGTTTTTCTGTTTTATGTATTTTAGAATTTTGAAATTATTTTCAAAAATATAGAAAACAAACCATTGCAAAAACAAGATAATATATGAAAGAGAAAAATCTCTATCGATATTTTAGTAATACTTTTGTTTTTAAGCATCCATTTATATTTTGTATATATTATTATAATAGTTTCAAAGGATACTGACAAAGTGTCTTTCCCAATCCTCCACCATGTAGAGCTCTGTTACTAGTGTGTACCTGAAGTACCAGTAACGAAGAAAGGCGGACAGTCTTTCTAGTCCAAGTACCATGGTTATTTATTTAATTTCTATCTGAAAAACAACAACAAACTAATCATCAAATTGTTATACTAACAATTAAAAGCTTATCTAATCGATAAAGATAAATAATAGATTACTACATTAAAGAATAATTCGGTCTTTGAAATGTGTCTAACCTCTAAGCCTTTTCAATTTCAATTGTCAACTCTTAGTAATGACAATTTATATCTTTTACATAATTAACTTATATATTTACCTTGCGAAAAAATTACAATATATTTCCTTTATACGTATTTTAATGAAAAGGTTACGAAAAATAACAGGAAGCACCCGCAGCGGATGACATCAGTGCGTAGGTGTCGACTGCAACATGGCCACTTGTAAAAACAGCTGATATGGCGCACTGCGCGGGAAATTCAAATTCGCATACATATTCTAAATCTGACAATATAACAGCTGACTAATTTTACGTATTGACTTTTTATTTTCAAAAGTAAACCAGAATCACATATTATCTTTGTTAAAATAATCTAATTAATCATTATCCGATCAACGGTTTCTTGTCGTTTTTCTTTTTGAAAGGTATCGGATCCAGATAGTACTTTTCGCCTCTGCATCTCCGTTTCAGGCTATCTTTGGATGGTTTGTTTGCTTGCTCCATCAAGTCTTCATAACTCAAGTAATCTAAAACAAATCACATCATTACTACACTTTCTCCATCCCCAAAACACTCTATTAAAACCCACAAGTAATCTTACTCAACACATAATCTCTTTGGTAACTGCTCTTCAACCAGCCGTCGTTCCTTCCGCGCTCGAACTTGCCCACATCCTCCCTGTTGATCGCCATAGCATCCTTGCGATTCATCAACACACCAGCATCCTCATTCTTCCTCTCTACCTCTTCATTCCTGTCGCAATCAACACACAATTCACTATTTCACTGCCAATCTATAGTATATCTCGCAAACTTTCCCTCGCTTACTCGTCGCTGCGCCACGCCGCGAAATCCTCTTCCTGTTTACAGACGCGCGCGGTGACGTCCGACTTCGCGAGACCGGGACAGAACAGCCGGACGCCGGTTCGCAGCGGCGGCTGGGCCGGAATCTCGCGACGCTCGACGAGCCCGGGCCACGGGAAGTCCGTGTGCGTCTGCGTCGTTGTGTACAGCTCGCTCGTTGGCATTTTCTTCAATATATGCGGATTTCTTAATGAATTTATATAGTTATTTTATAGATTTAGTAGGGTTTAAGAATATTTTCATTGTTTTAATGATTGTTTATTATAATTAAAAAAAAATGGTAAAAGAAGAAGAACGCGCTAAGCGCAGTTTCCGGAGTTTGAATAAAACTCAATTATATATTATTTGTTCATTTTCTGTTAAACAAATTGGCGGTATCTATACCTCGTGACTTGTAGAATACGTGGATAATGTCTATAAAGTTACACGTATAATATAAAATTTTACGGCAGTACTGTAGGAAAACATTATGTGACGCGTACAAACTAATCTCATCTGAATATACCTATAACTACCTATTAACAACTATATCATTACACATTTAAAAATATTGGAAATATTTTTAGTAAGTAGTACACCTACGTGTAATATTATATATAGCTACAACAGATAATTGGGAAAAATTAAAATACCATATAAAAAAATTTTTGGAAAAAGACATTGATTAGTGATATCAAACTTAAATTTATTATAAAAATCATGCGTTACTTGAACGACTTGGTCAACTCAAGGTCGGCACGTTATACATCTCGGCCTCTTCCCACTCGGCAGTCCCGGGTGTCGGCGGCCTCCTGCGCTTATTGTCCGTCCTGTTGCACGTCGGCGCGCTCGCCGGCAATAATTCGTTGGTCCTCTCGAACAGCCAGAACAGGAGGCCCTTGACGAGGAGGATCAGGGCTACGGCCACGCGGTACAGTATGTAATGCACCACCGCGTTC
>JAPYZP010009060.1:0-12421 GCA_030522985.1 Torymus sinensis
TATGTGCCCCCTCGTCTGCGAGAGTGCGCGCCGGCACTGGCCCGCACAGTGGCTGTCGGCTCTCCGCCCCGAGCGTGCGATCGCCCCGTTCTTCGGTGATTACAAGCTCGGGGCGGAGAGCTGACAGCCACTGTGCGGGCCAGTGCCGGCGCGCTCTCTCGCAGACGAGGGGGCACATACAGCGAGCTCAACTACAAGCATGACCTATGGCTGTGGGAATTTTTCTCCGTGTACACATATATTATAATATACTACCACTATTAATATAAAATATTTTATTACAGAAACGATTAGTTAAAGGATACGACTTATACATCTGTCAAGCAGAGCTGGAGTTTTTAAAACTTAAATGGCGCAAAAAAGCGGCAGAATTGACGCGCAGACTGATGAAATTAATAATAGGAAAAGGTGATTTGAGGAAAATGACGGCTACAGGAAAAGGAGGCACCTTAAGCATCCCTCTGCCAATTTTTAAAGCAGTTTTCAGTGAGTATTTAAACTGCTCCACTTTTATTTATGCAACTGATAATAATAGTAATAATAATATATTTTATATTTCTAGTTTATGTTACTAAAAACACACCGGGAGACGTGGAAAACTTGGCGGAAGAAAAGTATCGACTAATCCTCACTAATATATGCAATACTTTACGAAACCCAAAAATGTATACCAAGAAAAACAACATTTGAAATATTTTATTGTTGTTTAAACAATATTTTATGGTTTCATTTTTTTACTAAACCTAGTATTATTTTTTATTTTTTCAATAAATTCATTTCACTATTATAAGATTTGACGCCAATTTACTTATTTACTTTTTTCTTACATAAAACTAGACTTCCTTCCACCGATAGTAAAGTCTACTGAAGACTTTTTATGCCGAGTGTAAAGTCTGGTGAAAAGTACGGCATAAAGTCTAGGTATTTTTTCCAACACTTTTTATGCCGAGTGTAAAGTCTGGTGAAAAGTCCGGCATAAAGTCTGGGCATTAATGCCAGACTTTTCAAGGTGTATCTAAAGTCTGGTAAAAAACCCCGGAGAAAGTCTGGGAATTTTTGCCAGACTTATTATGACGTATAAAAAGTCTGGTAGAAAGTCCCAAATAAAGTCTGGGATTTATTTCCAAGACTTCTCAAAGAAAAAATAAAAAGTCTGGGATCGTCCGACGTGCGAGACTTTGGCCAGACTTTTGAAGCCCAGACTTTAGCAAGACTTGGCCCAGACTTTTTTTACACGGGAAGTGATCAAAAGAAAAGAAAATATGTCTAGAAAGAAACATAACGAGAAAAAGATAGTGTAAATTGGGAAAGTGGCAAAGAAACATTGTAAAAGCAGCAGTGAATGTAGGTCTCCAATATAAATCCACTTCAACAAATAAGGATGTACCTGCTCGAAAAATGGAAAGAACTTGCCGTCCAGAAACTAAAAAAAGAAATTAGAAACATAGTACATTGTGCAACTAGGGGAGAAAGTTGAGTTTTTCTAACGAGAATGATAATTGAGCACGAGTGATACACGCGTGCCCTTGTTACACTACTTTTTTTAATAAGTACAGGAATAAGACCTTTTTTGCATGAAAAGTGGATGGGACGTCAGGTATATGGAGTCGTCATAACGGGAGACTAATTACTATTCCTCCCTCTACATGTGGTGGCCCTCTTTATCCCCATGTTGAGTATACGATTTTTCACTATACTCGGGCCAAAAATACTACATTCGCGTTTCGAAGCCGGGAGCGAAAGTGGTACTTTCGGCCAGGGTATGGTGAAAAGTACTTTTCCTCCCGAAAAAAATTTTTTTATTAATTTTGGAGTATTCAAGATCACGCTAAAAATATGATTTTATTGTCAGACACGTTACAGAAAAAGAGTATGAAACAACCAAAACCAAACGAAATTTATCAAGAACATACAGCATTTCAGATAGGAGCAAAAGTATAGTAGTGTGTAAAAACTGTTTCTAAATACCTTGGACATTTCTGAGCGGATGATCACTAATAATGATTTAATAAAACTAAGAAAGAATAGTTAGTGTGATAGAGAATATTAACTTCTTTCTTAGAGTGCCACCCCACTACACTCGAAAAGACGCTATAGTCGTGAGTATCTAGAAGAAAATTTATCATTAAGTATTATAAGTACGAATTATACGTGGAATGGGCCGAGACAAACGAAAAGAACATATCGACTCAACATAATTACAGGGATATTTTCAATAATAAATTCAATATTATCTTTTTCCAACTCAAAAAAGTTCAATGTGATGTATGTGAAGGGTACAAAAATGAGACATAAGAAGAAAAAGTTGAAAAAATATCGAAAAAATATTATCCACGCCTAAGACAGAAGCAAGTTGTTTGTATTATAAAAGAACTTAATTTTTACAATTTCAAAATTTACATCGTCGTGCGTCATGAATGATTTTGTTATGTATGGACAGATGCAAAAATAAAGGAGCCAACGAAGTGTCATCCTGTCTACTTAAGTATATACAAAATAGAGTTAAGGATGGTGTAAATAATTTCAGTTTATCGTCAGATAACTGTGGGGGTCAGAATAGAAATACCATAGTTTTGGCGATACTTGTATACGCCTCGGCTAAATATAATGCTGCAATAAAACAAAGTTTTTGAAAGGCATGCGAAAGGACGCAAAATATACACTCCAGATGAATGGTGCGAGATCATCTGTGAAGCTAAAATAAAAATCCGAAATACGAAGTGATAAGAGAATATCATATGATATGATACATGATTTCAAGGTACTTTCTAACAATCTAAATTGGTTCTGAAATAATAATAATAAACGACTTTTTCCCTGAACTTCGCAAAAATCGTCGCACCCCGCGAGCTTCGCGTAAGCTCGCGTTACAACTCGGTCGACGAGCCGCACCCTCAGGTGTGCGGGAAGGGGAGCGAGCTGCGGCCTCATCTGTTGATTTTGTCGCTGCCCTATTACGGCGATCACTCATCGGACACGAAAAACTCACCCTTCCTCCCCACCCGAGATGTTCTTGTGCGCTCCACAATCTTTTGGAGCACACACTCCTGGTCTCTCCAGGCTCTCGCGGGTAGCCTTGTTTGCACTCCCGCCAAGTGCGAACGCACGCGCCGCTCAGATAAAAAGGGACTGACGCTTGCCGAGCTCTTTTCGATCTCACTTGGGAAGGCAGCGAACGCCCTAGAGAGTCTCGAAGAACCGCGAAGCAAGCGCGATCTCATACCCCTTTATTATATTTATTTATTCTTTTGCTTTACCGCGTTTTAGAACTTTTATTTAAAATTTAACTTTTGTTTATATGCATTTTTTAATCACCATTTTTTCCTAAACCCATTTTTCCTTTCATGCTCTTCGACGCTGAGCTTACAACTTATGTTAAATTTGTCTACGAAAGCTCGTCTCCCCATATGATGAAGCTACCTTCATTTTTAAACCGTATTTTCAATTTATAAAAGCAAAAGCATGGGTGCGGATCTCTTCTACGAAAGCTCGCCACCTTAAACTTTAAAGTTTCTCGATTTTGAGCAGTGTTTAAAGTTTCTACAAGAAAATCACGCGTGTGTTGCTCTTCTTCAGTTTTCAGTTCATAAAAGCAGAGTCCTCTTTTTAGTGTAAAACAGCAAAAGGACGCGTACCTGTTCTTCAAGAGCTCGCCTCCTCGTACATTTAAGTAGCTTTTATTATCGATGCCGTGCTTTGAATATATAATTTTTCATTAGGATTTCATTTTAATTAGTTTAAATGATAGGATAATCAGATAATTTTTCGAAGTATGAAAAAATTAATCTTTTTATTCTAATTTTATTCAGTTGAATTTCATAAATTCAAATGTAGCGGAAGGTGAGAATTTTTGCGACTACTTCTTACAGACCAAACAAATCAATCTTTAAAAATGCTTCACAACATCCGGCTATCGTTTTTTCAAGATTAGATTTTTTGTTATTATTTGTTTTAGATTTCTAGTGCCATCAGGCCTTTAATACAAAACAACTTTACGCAACACCTTAGCCTTTAGATACAATAAAATAATTTGTAACAAACTATAAATAAAATATGTAAGAAAGTATGTCATAAATAAATAAAATACATTATTTGTATATTCTTCGTACAAAATTAAATTAATTTATTTAGTCCTTATAACGCGACATAATACTCATAATTTTATTGTAAAGGAGTGTCTTGACGTCTTTTGCAAATAAATAATCTAAGTGATTAAACTTGTCGTGTGGAATACGGTACTTTCCAATAGGGTTTGGAAGCTCTGAATGCAGTTTCTCAACATCCTAGAAATAAATTTAAGACATTATTTTTGTGAAAAATCGTTACATATCTGAATTAAATGATATACAAACATATGAATCGGAGATCCAGTCATTAACACTGTAATGTAAAGAAACAGGAACTTTGATATTTGTGAAGTTATAAGATGGTGGTGTGATGTTGTGGTACTGTGCTAAATTACCCCTAGCACCGAAGTCAAATTGTCGGAAATGTCCTGCAAAGTAGAAAGAATTTCATAAGTATGATACATTAACGAAAATTAATACATAAAATTTTTTCAGTGAAAGTGTGTACAACATTAGATTTCAATTTCTTTTTGAACTTTAATAATGGGTTAAGCAAATTTTTAATTTTTTACCTGATCTTATGATCTGAGCGTAATGAACGAGTTGATTGACACTAGCTCCAGCAGGTAAGTGAGCGAATATTGCTGGGAGGAGATTCTGTTGAAATAATATTGCAAGATAATTCAATATTTACTATTCTCCTATATTGCAATAGTCATAATAATTGCGAAGTTACCTTATCTAATTGTTCATCATTAAAACCTGTGATCATAAAGAGAGCGTTTTTACACATTGGTTGTGCTATTGAATGTTCCTGGCAATATTTATTTGTAAATTTTTTGAAGAATTCACTACTAGGTTTGAATTCATATCTGCCAAGTAAATTGTAGATGAGCTAAAACAATTCAAACAATTAAGGAGGTGTGGAATACCGACCTCTATTATGCGACCTACCGTACCGGCCAGTCAGCAGTAATTCTATATAACTCGATTATTATTATGATTAACAATTTATTTAAATACGCTTGCCCTCCGTAATGTAATTATCTATTATTCTGCAAAGTTTTTAGTAAAAATTTCAATGACACCTTTAAAAATTTTGGCTCATAACTTTGTAAAATGATATAGCTTATAATTACATTACGGAGGGCAAACGAATTTGGATAAGTCGTTAATCGTAGTAACAATCGAGTTATAACGAATTACTGCTGTTTGGCCGGTACGGTAGGTCACATAATAGAGCTCCGATTTCCACACCTCCTTAAATTGAAATTCATATGTTTATTCTTGAAAGAATTAATCAATAATTTCTCAGTACATTATGACATTTCTTTGTCTAAAAGTATAAAGTTAATCTTAATATGACATTATAAAGATAAACTAACTCACGCTCAAAGGTTTGACAAGTTTTCCCAGAAATCGGAAAATAGGACTATACATATTTGAACAGTAGGTAACCGGTGCAAGTGAAAACATTGCGTGAATTTTATCGTTGTAATCTGGGAGTTCACTGAGCATTACAAAGAAGGTTGTACTTCCTTGGCTATGTCCTATGTAATAAATTTTTTTCTGTTCAGTTGTCTTCAAAACGAAATCAATAATTGTTGGTAAGTCGTGAACTCCAATTTCGTGCCAACTATATAAATTTGTAAACATAATATTTAAAATTTATTTAATTGTTATCAATTACTGATTTGTTTACCTGAAACTCCAATACGTCGGATCATCTACTGTCTTGTGTTTGTGTAGCCGAGAATATCTATTACCTCTGATGTTACCCATCCATACATCATAACCAGCATCAGCAAGAAGGAATGCTATATTGAACGAAATATTAGGCATCAATATACGTCTTCGTATAAAATAACGTGGTTGTAATATATTTCCAATTTCAATTTACCAAGTCCCTTTCCTGGACCACCAAGAACCCAATCCGCTGAGCTGGACAGGATTCCGTGCTGTAAATAGGCAACCGGTTTACCCTTGGGATTTGGGTTCGTCTTTGGCCCGGGAATTCTGTGTAACTCAAGAATGTATTCATCGTCTGTTTGAACTTTATAAACTTCTGCCTTGTATTCATGTAATTGAATGATTTCTATCTGAAAATTTTAATTATTACTATTATTAACAATCCTCCATAAATTTAATTGAAACTTTACTGCAGTTATCGTGGATCGCAGAAAAACGACACTTTTCATAAAATAAATTTTTCTTTCGAAAATAATTAAGATAGAAAATTATGTATTTTGAAATTTTGAAACTATTGAACCCTAGAAACCGCAAATATGAATTTTTGAGAAAACAAAGATTACTTAGAAATGTTGGAAAATAGGTTAAATTTTGTAAAGAAATAGTGAGTTCCGCCTGAAATCGTCTGCTGGACTCATTGCGCAAGTGAGGGCAGACGATTTTATCTTAGACGATTGTAGTGCGTCGATTTCTACGCACAATTTCTTCATATAATGAGAAAGCAAAATAGTCAGAAAATAGTTCAATAATACCTATTAAGTAAAATATATTGACGTATACTGATTGCAATAATCAAAATAAATTTTGAAAAGAGTTTTTTGTGATATATGTGTTTTTGTGCCAAGTGGTATCAAATAGATTTAAAAATTCTTTATAACATAAATGCTAATTTTTATTTTTTATAAATGCTTTAGTAATTTACGTGTAAAAATTATGTAGACAAAATGGTAACTCACTATAATAAAATTGATATCACTTCATTTGATAATAATTACTTACGTTCTTATAATTTCAAATGTATCTTAAAAGAAATATTTAAAAAATTTTATAATAAATACTCTTGATGTGAAAGTAAGTTCTTATAAATAAAACTACATATATATTTTGGGATGGATAAAAATTCATTCGTTTACTAATATACAAATCAAAATATTGATAAGGACGTTTCAAGTGTAGACAAAATGATTTCAATTTTGATAGTAATATCTTTTTGAAGAAAAACATTTTACTCACAACGTTGAGAAATGCATGAGGATGTTCGGAGTAATTAGCCGGGAGAGGGTAGGTCGAATTCTGAACCTCTGGGGGTCCGTTTATCATACCAGATTCCGACAAGTACTCAGCGATGCACAGGTGAGTCGCTAAAACCATGAATTTCTTGATGTTTCAGCGAATACGAGAAAAACCTAATCTGACGAAGGCCCGACTTTTAACGCAGGCTTTATATACGCGGTATATATCTAACATCTTTTGACAAGATGATCACAGTGGTAATCAGCTGCTCGGTCCGCCTCACCTTCTCGCACTGATTAGAATGAGCTCGATGAAAACTTGGAGGTATGCCAGTAATAAAAGATGTTGTTGTGTAAGGTTGATAAGGGAAACTATAAGACATACAGGTATATTGAATATTTAGTTTATTTATAATAGTTTTAAATGTGTATAATAAACTATTTATTACTAAAAATGCTTGCAATAATATAATATGCGAACAGTTTAACATCCTTATGTTTACTATTTTGGTTTTGTAAATTACATTCTTCGCAATAAATTCTTACATTTTCTAATTTAAATTTACTACATTAATTCTGTGGTGACAAGGAGGAAAAGGGAATCCAATTTTTCAATTTTTTGAGGTTCAACACGACATTTTTTAAAATTTTTTTTGGAAAGAAATTCGATATTCCGTAGTTACAATGTAATTGAAAAAGGAAAAATACTAGCAGTTGCATGTAAGCTTTAGCATTTAAATCGCAATATCTCGAAAACTTTTCCAAATTGGCACCACAGAATTTAATATTTGATGATTAGCTCACTTTCATGTAGTTGCAAGTAGTTTAGTATAATGTATTTGAAAATACTTTGCGAAATATCTCTAGCACATTAAACAATTCAAGAGCAAAAGCTGAAGGCGTCTTAATCTGGCACCTCTTTCCCTCTTCTTTCCGTTTTTCTTTATCCTCCCACTCCTGTTCCATATATTTACATATATTTCGGATAAGGTGCTATGACATTTGAAGTATTATTGTTTAGTGACACTTTTTACGAACTATTTATATAGTATATTACGCACCTGGGGAGGAAAAAAACTCGCCTTCGGCTTGGGTGGCAATGTACACGAGCTATGGACTGCCCAATTTTACTCCCGTGGTGCGTATACGATTTTTCGCGATATCCGGGTCGAAAACACCACATTCCCGTTTTTGAGCCAGGCGGGAATGTGGCACTTTCGGCCAAGGTATGGAAAAAATAGTATAGTGTGTGCCAAGGGCGTAAAGTGGGTCTTTTTAAACCGAGTGTAGGATTGCAGTACGAGTCAAAGGTGAGCTAGAACGAGCCAAAGGCGAGTTTGTTTGTTTTTTTTTTGAGAAATTTAATATTTAAAATTTTCCTTACGTTTTCTTACGTTTTCTTGTGCTTCCTTACTTTTTCTTAGGTTTTCTTGTGCTTCCTTACGTTTTCTTAGGTTTTCTTGGGCTTCCTTACGTTTTCATAGGTTTTCTTGTGCTTCCTTACGTTTTCTTAGGTTTTCTTGTGCTTCCTTACGTTTTCTTAGGTTTTCTTGTGCTTCCTTACGTTTTCTTAGGTTTTCTTGTGCTACCTGACGTTTAAGTGTTTCAGAAAAATTGAAGAAAATTTATAAATCGTATAAAACCATACGAAACCGTACCAATCCGTAAAAAAAGTACGAAACCGTCAAAAATTTGTCCGAAAACCAACACTTTTCTACGTTTTCCTACAGTTTCTTGCGATTTTCTATGGTTTTGTACGGCTTCCTACATTTATTCTTTCCATATGCGGTACTGTTTTACCAATAAAAGTTTTTGAGTACTTTGTTGTTAATATGTTTTTGATCAAAAGTATTATTATTAGCTCAGACAAAATAGGTTCAGACATTCATTATGGATATTACGCTTCTCAGACCTTTCATCTTATGAGATAAATTTCATATAATGTATTTATTGTCTTTAATCTCTATATACTTTGATTATAATAACCAAATAAGGAAAGATTACTTGAGGGTTTTTCCGCATCCTGAGCACGTTTTTCCCGACTGTTTCGGTGGACGGCGACACGCTGATGCGCAGGAAACGATTTACCCGCTAATTTGAATATACCTACTGCACGGAAAGAATGATTCCCAAGAAAATCACGTTCTCAAAAAACGTTCCCTTCGTTGCCCAGAGCCTGGCCCCTTTAATCACAGGCTACGCGGTGAGTTGACTTGTTGTGAGCCGGCGTGTCGTTTCTCTATAGTGCGATCCCTCCAAACCCAGGGAATGGTAGTGAGAATGCAATTGTACGCTCACTGACGGCCCGCAGAGAAACAGCGCGCCGGCGCACTAGCAGCCAATGTGCAGCCAGTACCGCTCGCTAGCAGCTAACCCACAGCCGTACCACGGGATTACAGGTGACAGGCACTGCCAAACCAAGGGAACGTTATTTGGGAACGTGTTCTTCTTGGGAACTTTCCGTGCAGTAGGTACACTCAAACTCGGAGTAAATCGTCTCCTGGGCATCAACTTATCGAGGTACACCAAAACAATTCTCGAAAAAGTCCTAGCGGGTCGAAGAAACCCCGGGTACACTCAAATTCGCGAGGAAGTGATTTCCTGGGCACCAGCGTGTCGCTGTCGACCGAAACAGTCCTCAAAAACGTGCTTAGCGAGTCGGAAAACCGAAAAGGTACACTCAAATTCGCGAGGAAATTGAAAACGTGCTCAGCGGGTAGAAAAACTCCCTAGGTACCCTGAGATTTAATTCAATTAATACTCAAATACCTGAGAAAAGTTTAATTAATTAATTATAGGCCGTTAGAATTAACAGGGAATTTAATGATAGACATGAATAACGTTTTTTCACAGCGTTTTCACGAATAAGCTCTTTTTATCCTCAGGCCGCAAAATGACTTTTTGCGGCCCGTATTTTTCCGAAATGGGTTTTTTTCACAGCGTTTTTTGAAATGGGTTAGCTTTCATAAGCACTGGCGATATATGCCTGACGGAATAATAGAATGCAATTAAAAAAATTCTTATAATTTCTTATGATATAGTGATATATTATAATGATATAATATGTAGTGTATGTTTCAATTTATAGTGATATAGGTATTTGAATAACGTTATAAATGAACTTTATTGTTTTAGTAAAGATAAGAATAATAAATATTGTTTTAATTAATATTGAAAATATTAATTCATTGTATTCCAGTCTGCATACGAAATAAAAATATACACTAATATGTAACATACTCAAATTATATTTTTATTCATGCCTGAACAGAGGCTAATATATTAAAAAAAATGTCATATCTCCTTGTTAAGAAAGGATTGGTAAATAATTATTTTGCAAATCTTTGTATCAAATAATTTATTCATTTATTCAAATATATTAATATCAATCCATATAAATATTAGGTATATAAAATAACTTTTTAATTATCTTCATGCTTGTTATGGCAAATACATAATGTCCGCAAATGGATGACTCGTTACTTTGATGCATTTTAGATATTTACAAAGGTCTTCTCCCGCTGTATACAGAAAAATAGAAATATGACTTTTATTACTGACATTAAAATGCTAATAAAGTAATAACCACAATAAGTTTAACTATTATTACCTTGAGTGTTGCAGTTATTTGCAATATCCAACAGCTCCTTGCGTTCATCTTCTGTAATATCTAGACGTTTGAAAAAAAAGTGAAAATTAAAATAAACACTAAAATATCAGTATTGAAATAATCATTTTTGGTCCATACCATCTTTGGATGCTCTGTTTATTCCTATTATAACTAGGCTATGAAAAGATTTTTTACTGTGATTTTCATTTTCGTATATACAAGCTAAAGCGCAAGACAATTTATCTCCAACTTCGGGTGTTAAAATTTCGGACTTCGGTTTTGCCATTTCATGAAAATACTTGGTCACGTCTGTTAAATAATAATAATATAGTGTTCCATTTTTATATTTATCTATATTTATTATATGAAAAATTAGCCATAAAACTATTTTAACTCACTGTCCTCTAATCCTTGCCGCTTTAAGCACATAGTTTCTAGCGAATCAACGTCATCCTTATCGATCTATTTGAATAAATAAAAGATATCAGTAATAAATGTGGAAACTTGTAAGTATTTAATGATTTATTGAATTTATTAAAATAAATTAAATTTAATCTAAATCCCATGTGTATATACATACACAACCTTTGACGGTTTTACTGGACTCTAAGTAAGACACCGACCATCAAGAATATTTTACGGAAAATATACGTTCTGTATATATGTGATCAATTTCTTAGCAGAAGTGTCAACGCCCACCATTTTAGCATAAAAAAATAAAATCGATTTATTCGGAGAAATATACCGGTTCTCACAAGGTTAATGATATAGATTGTTATAAAATATATTATGAAATTAGAAAAAAAAACTTAGAAACCTTCCCAACACTCTTGAGCTTACCGCAAACGTTCCAACGATATAAAAGGCGAAGACGAACAATAATTTATTCATTTTGAGATTAGCTAGTTAAATGTACTCTAACTGGCTTAAGATACTTCACTGAAGTGTCTTCTATAATAGACGAATAGTGGAAATCTTTCAAGTCTTTATATAGTATTTATCGCGAATGATCTCAAAAATGTTTCATAAGTGCGATATGCGTATGATTAGAGCAAAAATATTTTTAGCGTTATACTGCAAGATACAAAACACATCTGACCTGCAGTCTTTTAGATAGTAAAAACACATCGAGTATTGAAACAGCTTATATTTTCTGCCAAACTCATAGGATTCAGTTTTGGAAAACCCATTTATTTGCAGTAACGGATAGAGAAGTCCTATTTACAAAATATTGGAGAAGTTAATCATTTTGTTTTCCAAATTAACTTTACGGTTTTGAAAATTCCCACATTTATTACTTTGATAATAATTTCGACACGGGTGCGGAATGTGATTATTTAGCTCATCTGCCGTTTTTCCCACGAGCGAATTAAGCGAGTGAGAAAAGTCACCTAAGCTAAAAATCTTCTTACGCACCATAGTTTCAAACCGTATTTTATACCACGAGAGCCGAATAATCATATTAAAGTTATGATTTTGAGGTTAGAAGCCTTTGCCTATGCAATATTATAAATCTTTGAATTTTGATGTAAGCTCAGCGTCGGAGAGCATGAGAGGATTAGAATAGGTTAAAGGTGATTAAATAAAATGCGCAAGAAACAAAATTAAAGTCAAAATAAAACATCTGAAGTACGGTAGAGCAAGTTTAAAAAAAAATAAGAACAAAAGAAAAAACCGCTGCCAATTCTTTGGCACTTAGCTTCCTCAAAATAATTTTTCAATTCCTTTTAACCAATTGAAATTGTAAAAATAAATTTTTAACA
>JAPYZP010009067.1:0-11906 GCA_030522985.1 Torymus sinensis
CCGGTATAATAGTAAGTAAAGAAATTTAATTGTAACTTAGTAGAATTATGTGATTCTGTATGATGATTTTCTGGACTACTCCATACGCAATGTGGAAATCTAGTTATAGTCTATCAGTATATGTTTTGGTTCAACATGTACCGTTATCGTTATAAACTACTTGGTCGATTTTGTATTGAATATTCTAATTATACGTGACAGTAAAGTCGAAATAAAGGCACGGTACTTAAGACAAAGCTGACCGATTAGAAATAAGGTCCTTATCACTTTTCTACTTTTCTACCCTGAACACAGCGAGAAACTGTGGGTTTGCTGCATTCGCTTCATCATCACGCGGTATGCGAATCTGTGTCAGATATTTAGAATGTTATATTCCGTATAGGCTTTCTTGCGGCCACCTATCCAAGTACTAATCGCGCCCGACGCTGCGTAAATATGGTAATCGGCCGAGATGCAGTTCCGCTACCCCACCAGTGTCGGTTAAAAAAAATTAATTGTCGGTATATTTCCATAATTAATGTAAAACCTCAAAATATATTGAAAAATACTAAAAACCTGATTCTCGGTGATACTGTATATACAAATCCATTATACGCGTAAATACTACACGCGATATATTTATATTGTAATAGAATTTTACGAAAATAAAGAATACACAAAAATGATACATATTTAGAATCTAAACCTCTAAGATCAATACAATGAATGTCGACACGAATAAACTTTGCACGAATTGAATAATCGTGGTATATAGACTATCGCGGTTTACAATATTACATGTGTACTTATACATTTTTTTTTAATTTTTTTTATAATTTTAACTATGTATAAGCCGTGCGGAAGCCAAATAAACAATAAACTTATCGATATTATATAATCATTATCTTTAATTCCACAAAGAAGGCTATACTTAACATTGTTTATTATTCATATTAATTAACTATACGAACGAATTTCCCCGTAATTTGATAATTTCAAAATGGATTACTCGACCATTATTACTAATATTAGTTAAATTCGAGACGAATTCATTAAGCTGGAGCTTCTATTTTATCGGTAATTCTCAGTCGCAGACAATCGCCCCGGCCAGGCTCGCCTGGCGCGCTAACAATCGTACCGGAAACTCGAAATTTTAGCGGCAAATCAAATCGAACATTCACGCAATATCCAAAAGCCCCCGCGCGGCTATGACCCCATACGGGTCGAGCTCTCGCGCTTTAAGCGTCGAGTTTACAGCAGGCGAAGTGTCGCGCGCACGGGGGAAAAAATACGCATATGAAAAAGCGAGCCGAAAAGCCCGATACGTATACACACACACGCGGTGATGGCAGAATCGTAGGGGGCGGGAGACGATAAAAAAAGCGGGCCGAAAATCCGAGCTCGCAAAGTTCGTATTATACGGGAGTGGACGCGCGCAGCGTAAATTGTCCAAAGGCTGGTACGCGTGGATTTTCCCTTTATTGCGCCGCGCGGCGGCGGCGGCGGCGGCTGCAGCACTGTCAGAGCGTATTGATAAAGGTCAATTTATTCGAATGGCCGACGACGATAAGCTACATGTTTGGATTTTCTTCGCTGCGCGATGTAAATATAGCGCATGGGGGTCGAATGTGCGCGCGGGGCGTATATCGAAATCTTGAAATGGAAGTCGGTTAAAAAAAGGACGCGGATAAACTCTTGTGAGAATGAGCAGATAGCGATACATATAGTGGAGCTTATCTTATTGACGACTTTCTTTTTTCTCCTTCGCTTGGATGATGTCTGAAAAGTTGGGAAGCTGCTTTTTTCTATGCGCTGAGAAAACGTCAGAGGAGAAATTATAAGAGCGCCCAAGAAAATTTACGAGACTGCGCACGGAAGCCGACCACAAAACAAACAAGTCCCCTATTTATTAAACTTATGCAATAATTGTTACGGTTTGAGTAAGAACAATTGCACTTAAACAATTGGAAAAATTGCTAAATAGTATATGGTAAAAATGAGAATTAACAAATTTTTACTTCATAGAATTATCAAATTTTCTAAGACTGTGTAATCATTTTTCCTGTACAGCTGAGAGACTTTACTTTACAAGTCCACTATTGTAATTTGTCGGTTATAGGTGGCGATTCTGTAGCCAAAGAAGACTCTCGGGTCGCTATAAACAATGTAATTGCAATGTAAATAACCTTAATTAATATTTTAAATCATTATATGAATCTATTATTTTCCTAATTGTGGATGTTATTGTGAAGATTTAGATAATAAAAATAAATGAATTATCAATGTAATGTAACGTATATATATGTAGACGATTCCAACTCCGCCTGTCAACTCAAAAGTCGAAGGTTCGATTATCCACCCCGGCTGCTTTTTTTCATCGTTAAAAATTCGACATTTAATTTATTATTTAATATTACTGACTTATTTATCTTATAAAAAGTGTCAAATATTGGCTAGAAATAGTATATTACGCACCTGTAGGGAGTAAAAGTAAATATGTGGTCTGAGGCATTCTTTATTTTCTCTCGTGATGCGTAATACTACTTTTTGTCTGGCGAGGCCGAAAATTTTTTTCTCTACTTTTCGAAGCGAATAGAAAATTGCAATAATGCCTTATAAAAATTACAAGACTGACAGTCTGTGGTCGGTTTCCTGACAGAGTATGGTAATTTTTACTGAGCTTTCATGTAATTTTATTTTCTACTAATTTTCCCTCAGTGTAGATTTAATAGTTGTATCTCATAGATATAGTTAGATTATTTATGCATATCATTTCATATCGGCTTAAGTAAGTTAATTTACGAAATTGAAAGAGAAACGGTCTGCCGTTATAGGCAACGTATATAAATTTTCCATTTTTATTTAGGAGTATTTTTACGTGTTTTACAACATCAAGTTGTGGTTTACGATAGAAAATTTTTGGGGCGCGAACGATCGTGGCGTAAAAGTTTTGAAAGGGCCAAACACTTGTGCAATTGCGCGCAGCTGTTCGCTAGTTATAGGCAGTATTCTCTTGGGAAAAATTGAACTTTGAAATTGTTCTCTTGGAGACTAAAGTCTGTTAAAATCCTAATATTATTTGTGCTTGCAGTTAATATCGAACAAAAGTGTTTCATAAGATAAATCTTTCTTTTTATTTTCTTTTAAACTAGTATTTTTCGATTATTATAAATCTATATTTATGGCACCAAATATATTAGCTTTAAACCACATTGAATTTATAAAATAAATAAGTTACCATAAATTTGCTGTCCGTGCTGCATGTTCCAGTAATCCATTAATACTGGACGGCCGTTGCATCTTACATTGGTATAGTAAAACGCATACCTAGAGAAAAAAAATATTTATGCAAATGAGAATGTACGAAGAGATATTGCAGAAAGTAAAAAGCGACGTGATTTATGATTAAATCATAATTATTTCATGAACATTCAGTGAATGGTTTTAATTTTATTGCAACTTGTTTTGTTTAAAAATTTAAGTAACTTTAGAAGAACTGTAGCATAAATGATAATAAGTATACAGTTCATGAATAATAAATTGAACTGTTATACATCCATAGAAACGTAAGATTTTATTTTCATTTATCACATATTTTACGTTAATAGGAGCGATAATACCTAAAAAAATTTATCATCTAGAATTTTTTGAGTATTTAAAACTGTTGTAATTTTTATAAGAAATATTGCAAGCAATAATTACATTTATAACAATAAAAAAATAAAGTCTAATATTTTTATTTTGCATAAGTTGAAATTAATTCAACTAATATCTTATATTTAGTGTTATTATTTACAGATGTTCGTGTTTAAGAAATTTTATAATTGCAGGCATTCTTTTGCAACGTACATTTACAATTACTTTCATTCCACGAACTTTGTCCTTGTAACAAATAGTATACATACCTCCACGCAAGCGGCATCATTTGCATCGTCTGCTTGAACTTCGGCCTTATTCTCTGCGACCATTTCTCCGGGTATTCGTGATCCAACTTTACCTTAAAACCGTATTTCGGCACTTCATTTGCACTCTCTCCCATTTTGAATTATATTACTTTTATCTAATAAACTTGCAGGGCTCAGCTCAGCTGATCGTGTTCAAACTTCGCGCTAGAGCTGCCGTTAGTATATACCTATACTATACCTACCACTAGCGGTACAAACACGCCCCATTTAAAAATTAAAGACCTAGCAGAAAACTCCATGCGTCACTGTCTGCTAAAATGCAAACCTATAGTAGATGCCAACCACGAGTCCACGAGTTTCGATCCCCAAAATGTTCGGAAAAACTTTTGAAAATCAATGGATTATTCGGCAACGTCGACCTACACGTCCACTGTCACAGATCGTATAGCACACACTTTCGCTTTCAGACCGACCAGCCACGGCGGCCGATGCGACGGAACCGTGTTCACGCAACGCCGAGCGCAAAAAACACAAGTCCGGAGCAACGGCGGCGGCGCGTAAATTATAATCGCTGCCGCGTAATAGCGTACACACTGGCGGGAGAGAGGGAAAAATGCACACGCTGCTGCAGCCTTCGGAAACTAACGCCTCTCATGACTAAAACTTAACCTATAAATCCAAATATAGTAACGCGCGTCTATCTCCACCTCCGTTGGCACGTCGTCTCGTCGTCTATCGCCGGTCGCCTCGGCGCCGAGACGAAGAGGTCTCTAACACTATCATCAGTCGTTAACTCGTTATCACAAACAACAACACACACGTAGGTACATACACACATACACCACAATATATGCAGTGATAGGTACCTACACGGAAAACCCAGGGTCGAGAAATTGTGCCGTTCGGGGTAATTATTCACCCGAAAATTACACTTTCTACACCGATCGGTAGAGATTCTCAACCTACGCGGCTCTCGCACTCGCGTTGGCGTTGTATGCAGCGGCTCGCGACGCACTTGCCTGTATATATACATATAGATAGAGACTATGTATAGTATCGCGTAGTATATACTATATACGTCACAAGTTGCAACTTGCAAGGTACACGCGATACGTAGCACGCAAGTTATAGGTTATGTTTACCATTGAAAACATTGCAGAGTCAAGAGAAAGAAATCTGCACACGGACCTGGCAATTTATCGCGGACGACGAAGATGAGAGCAAAGATGTGACCTTTGTTTGCCAATGTATATGGTATATTTACCATAGGCAAAAAAATGCACGTTGGAGGAGCGAGGAACGCGATTGGGATATTTGCAGAGAAAATTTAGAGAGCAGCTGCAATGAGTTGACATGTCAGAATCTGTCGTGCATTGTGTAACTATTAATAAGTAACTAATACAGCATCAGGATGGATACTTCAGATAGCGAGGTGAGTGCGAACAAAATTATCACAGATTTTCTGTAATTAATTTGTTCAAGTTATTATTGTGAATAGAGATGTTATGAAAAATACAAAAATTAAAAGCCATTGGTCAAACAGTGTTTGTGCACATGTTTAGAACTATAAATATGCTAAAAGATTTAAAATTTATTATTTTAATTTAAAAATTAATTTTTGTTTACACTTGGATATTAAAAATCAAATTTCAATTAATCTTTCGTGTTCTATATTCTATAGCTACTTATAAAAACTATTGCTATCTAATCAAAACATTTTTCAATATTGTGGCTAACAATTAATCTTATAGTTAGTATTATGGCATTATGCACAACAATGTATAATGGCGAATACAATTTCATAGTAAATAGTATAAATATATTTTTTTCTACAAGAGAATAATTAACATCAAGAAAAAATGTAATTATTCTTTATATATACATAGCGTTATATTATATATATTTTAATTTTACAGAAATCTGTTGTGCTCGAAGCAGGTACTGTTTATTTGCTGATGAAGAAGGGCTTCCCTATATCTCGCAATGTAAGAGCACAATGGGTACTCCAACATTTAGATACTGTCATCACAATACAAAAGCCTAGCTCAGATTATGAGGAATTATCAGAATTGGAAGTCATTTCTGTACTTCCAAAAGAAAATGTTCATTCATGGAGCCCTGAATCAAGCTGCCAATACCTCTATAAAATCACATCGTCAACTAAAATCAAATTTCTCGCTCACAAATATAGAATGGTTTTCAGTTTAGATCTCAGCCCATCTCTTGCTACAGTTGTAAATATTTTTTCAATGTTGGAGATAAAATTTATTTTGAAAATTTATTAATTTATTGATAAAAATAATTAATTTCATAATTTCAGGATATTCAACATGGAGAAATAGTTATTGATGAAGTATATTTAGCTACTAAAAGGTGCCTTGAAGGCTTAACAAGACCTGTAAGAATCATTTAATATGAGTAATTTATATTCACATAAATAAATATATTATTTAAGAATTTTATTTTAGTTTGTCATTCCTGGAAGCAAAAGAATAATTCATCCAGAGATTTATGTAACTGTGATAGTTCATACACCTTTTTTTACCAATCCAGCTCAACAAGTGTTGGTTCAAGGCTGGCTAGTCACTATAGAAAATGTTGGTAGATTAATGCAAATTATAGAAGAACAATTAAATATTTTAGAAGAAAAAGTTGCTCAAGTTACAAGTTTAGTCAATTTACAATTAGAAACTATGAGAGCAGAAAGTGAACGATTGGTTGGGGGTCTATTTGAAGAGGGTGGCACAAGCATAGGCAAAAATAATGCAAGTAATAATATGTCTACAATAGCTATGGTTTCACCAGAAACTGGTTTTGTTAATACATTACGTTATGGAATGCTAGCATTATCTTTGCTACCAGAATACAGTTGTGCTCGTAAGTAATACACTAATATTTCAATGGGTTTTATATTATTATCATAAGTTTTTTAAGAATTATAAATTTTTCTTTACAGATTTAGTTGTAGTATCGGATGGGATTGTTGGAGTTAATGACGTTCATGCTTTGGATTCAGTAATTCAGCAACTACGATCGACCACAATCGCATGTAGCTTTTTACATGTCGGAAGCTCATATCATCCGCATAGTGCAAACGGATTAGTGCCATATCCCGACCTTCTGCGCTTCCTGGCGACTGCGACCCTTGGAAGTTACATGACAGTTTTTCCCGTAACGGTTAGTTTAAGACATAAGCGAAACTAAATTTTACTTCTTAACGATAATTTTAATAAATAAATTTTAAATTTTAGCCTATAACAGAAGACAAAGAAATTAATACATACCATAAGAATTTACTCTGTTGGCAACTGTATCGTACGATTGAACCCTCAGAGGAAGTGAGTTTGAGCCCAAACACATGGCGTACAGAAAACAATTTATTTTATGGTCATGAACCTCCTCAGCTCCTTAGAAAAAAGCAAATAGATGATCAAGTTACCTGCACGCTCAATAGTCTCCTATGTTGCAGATTACGAGAAGGTTATTTAATAAAAAAGACCGCCATGCGCGACGGCGGTTTGGAAATATGTTTCGTACTACCATGGAAAACTCACGTTTATGTAGAATATTTGGTGACGTGTCCACGGTTCACAAAATCACTTTCAGTTTGTAATAATCTTCAATATACCATTACAATAGAGGCTCCATATGAGTTTTTGCATGACATCACGTGTTTGTCTAAGAAGCCTTTGAAATCGCAATATAGGCAGAACATGGTGTCTCGATTTTGGAGTGCTCTTACCTCGTTGACCGAGGGCGACAATATGCTGTCACATTTTAGTTGGTTTCCTGGCATGGGTTGGACCTGGTACAATGTACCTGATACGATACGAAGCGGTATGCCATTATTTTACATGCCTACCTCGTCATCAAGTTCAATCCAATTGAGGTAAACATTCGTACATTTATATTAGAGAACGATTCTAGTAAAAAAAATTGAACAAAAAAGAATATTTTGAGTAATTTTTTTAGCGATGCTGCATGTCCGCAATTCGGCCAAATCTGGCAGCCGGTGGTTTCGCTGGACCCGCAGCAGTGGCTGCGCTGGCTGCACTCTCAGCGCGTCACTCTCATTCTCATCCACGATCGACCGCTCTCGAAGCACCTGCACCAAGCCAACCAAAGCGGTCGCTTCCAGAGCGTACAGTATCGACAAGCTGCAGCTGTGTTGTACGGTATGCTGAAGAACTGGGCGACCTTTGTCCTCGTGGAAAATCACACCTACGTCCAGTTCATTCACAGAGAACCGGACAAGCCGCCGATCTTCTTCTGTCTCATAAACATTGTGTGCAAGGCCCTTTGCGTCGTCTTAAATGTAGCCTTTGCCGCCGGTACCGAGGGTAACGTTCGCCACAATGTCATGGCCGATCTCTTAGAGAGACTAGCTCAACTCACGCTTCCAAGCAGAAGAACGGAGCAGAGGGAGATCTCTTGCTGCATCATATTGCGCAAGGCGTTAGAGAAAATTTTAATTAGATACGAGAGGATGCCGATTGATCTCAGTACCGTCATCTTTCCCGACGGTTCGCAAATCATTGCAAGGAACGCCTCGATCGCCGGTGGCAGCCTAACTACTACACTCAGCAGGTACTTGTATCACACGAGATGGCTGTGGCTGCTGAAGAAACCTTTGCTGCAGACGATGCCAGCGATCACTTTGCCGAGACTGAATGTCGCAGCCGTAGCTAGAATCTTATCTACTATTACAAAGTACAGAAACTACTTCGAGGTTTAAAAATTTTTCAAATTTAAAATCAGATTTAAAGCTACATTTTTATTTCAGAATTCGCCTGGCTGAAGGCTTTAATTTTGCTTACTCCGCAGCGGGTATAATAAATACTGTGATGGAAGTACAAATGAAAGAGCCTGGAAACAACGATGCGACGTATCCTTGTATAGTACAATATATTTTATTTCCTCCTCATGTTGTCGTTGGCCCAGGAACAGAAAAAGATAGTGGATCCGAAGATGATTCAGATGAAGGTGATTATTAAAACGATCAAAACTACACACTTCCATATACTGTCTGGCAGTAGATATAAAACTTCTGGTCTTTTATCAGGTACTGCGGATGGAGAAAATGGTATTGATGATACTGAAGCAAATGGAGACTTCCAGATCGTTATGGAGGTTTGGATTGAACCCCAATACGGTCATGTACAGTCTGGTGGATCGAAAAAATCGGCATACATTCATTCGCTTCAATACGAAGAACTTCCTGAAGCTGTAAGTACATAACAAAATATTAAATTTTTTTATGGAGAAAGTTACAAATGCACAAGTTTCTTGTTTTAAATTTATACCATCTAATCAATTTTTTGGTAAAAATAATGATTTTAATCAAATAAGACAAAATTGCAAGTATTTTTTCATGTTAAAACCACATTTATTGTAAATAAATATTTTATTGTAACTAATAAAATAAATACACACGCTTCACTACAATAAGAGACGATTAGTCGCCCAAGCCATAGGTTGTCTCGTTTTTTCGAATAACTCCGCGACAGATAAGGTATCTAATATTTCCAATATCGTGGACTCCTGATTACACGTGATTCTTGAAGAATGTGTGCATCAATTCAATTGAAATAAATCAATTTCGAAGTAAAAATATAATGCGCGTAAAATATAAAATTAGCGGAAAAGTGTTGTTTTATCTACGATGATTTTATTGCCGGCAATCTATAACATAATTTTATTGTTTTTTTTTATCATTAAAAAAAATGATTTAATTGAAAGGGAGCTGTCCTTCAGTTTTTAGTATAATATTTATTTAGTTAACGACTCTTTCCTTATGTTGTTTAAGGCATTATTAAATAATTAAAATCATTTTGTAGAGCATTTTACAAAATTATATTTCGTAGATAAAAAATCAAATTTTTTTCAGTATAGCAAAAGCAATTGCTTTTCTTTAATTTTGTATTTATTAAAACTGATCGTAATCATAAAAAGTAAAAGTATTCCTTATATTTTATTTTTACTTGAACCTTGAATAATGCAGAACCCGTGACTCCTGCTCTTATTGAGTGATAAAAGCTGCACTACATTAATGGATTTGAATAAAATATGATTTAAAAAATGATGTAACTTTAATGTTAAAAAAAAAGAAATTCTGCGAACACTGGGTGATAATTTAAAAATAATCTCTATATAATTGATTCTAACTATTTATAATTATCATTTTAACACGAACTCTTGATAAAGATGCACCGACTGCAATTTTAACTTCCCATATTTTTGAATCTCACGTTCCTTATAGGTATAATGCAAGTAAAATGTAAACGAGAAAAAAGATGAATTTCCCCCATAGCTAGCGTCTGTGTGAAGTGAATGGAAAAGCTCCTGTCTCTCTTTCTTTGACCCGCGTTATCGCACTGCGCCGACGCGGCTCGTCGATAATGCCCGTAATCGGCAAAATAATTTATCCTGACCAGCAGTTTTCTGAAGTGGTTTATTTTGTCAGGTAGGTGAGCTATAGCGGGCTCGAGCATGTAAGCGCGCAGGCGCGCGCGCTATCTCGCTCGACAAACAGCCGTCAAAGATATTGAAGATTTCAGCCGCGCAATGAGAGAACAGAGTGCAGCCGCGGCACCGAGTTGCGACAATGTTGTTGTTATCGTACAACTTGTGCTGCTTTTTCGGTCAATCTTTCTCAATCCTGCAGTTTCATCGCATATAAAAATAATTGGAATTCGTTATAGTATATAGGGATTCGAGGGATTTTTGTTTTGATATTGGATGAGTATAAATAGATGTTCTGAACGTAGTATCGATTACACTGAGAAAAAAATTTAAGAATCAACAGAAATTTCAAACTAACCATAACTTAAATTTCTGTTGATTCCATTAAATTTTGTTCTCAGTGTACAAATTTACGACATCTTAGGTACAATAACAGATGAATTAATTTTAATTTCTTTAGAAACGTCTATTTTACATTCAACGGGTGTTATATTTTAGCCATGACTTACAATAATATTATTAAATAACAGATTACTTATTTTGTTATTACTTGCAACACAAGACAATATCATGAAATCATACAAAATTATTTACTTATGATTTAACCATATCTACAGTTAAAATAAAAAATAAGTTTTGATACGTAACGATGTAAAGTACCACATGCTGATCCAAAGTAATTGACAAAGAACATTACTGATATTAACGAGTTTATAAACGGTAATATTTCAGATATATATGTTATATAGATTTCATAAATGAAAAATATCTCGATTTATATTGCAAAATGTCTTCCGACATCTTGCGTAGGCGTAGTATTATTTAAATAATCAATACAATGTTTAAAATTGAAAAATAAAAGTATTTTTTTTTTAATAACATTTTTTTATTTAATTCAATGCATAAATTAAATACGCGTAACTTAATAAATTAGGAGATGAAATATTCAAAAATCTATGTGAAAGTATAATCCTTGAATTGTTATATAAAAATAAATCAATGGAATTAAGCATGTGCCGTTTATATTTGTTATCTTTATAATATAAATTACGTCATCCTATAATTTTGTGATGAATCAACGTGATAAAATCTACTTCAAATTAGTATCAACCATTTTTTATAGATAGCATTAATACAAAAATTATTGTTGAATAGATATTATTTTCTAATTTAATATGTAAGTAAATATCAATAATCTTCCTATTTGTCTTAGTTTCAATCCACTATTAAAAATTAAATCCATAACTGTTAAAAGTTCTGAATCCTCGATTAGTCAGTGTCCATTGCGTCAAAAGGAAGGAACTATTAATCTTGAATAAATATTACAGTTTTAAACGGA
Organism: Torymus sinensis; assembly: GCA_030522985.1. Classification (NCBI taxonomy): domain Eukaryota; kingdom Metazoa; phylum Arthropoda; class Insecta; order Hymenoptera; family Torymidae; genus Torymus; species Torymus sinensis. The sequence continues at coordinate 11,686 of JAPYZP010009067.1, forward strand.
ACTTGTTTCCTTATCACATTCCGTCGAGAATCTGTATGAAAAATTTTCACAGAAATTTAAGGAGGACAGCTATGAAGTATTTGGGGTAGATTAACTGGACTGTGAGAAAACCAATATTTATTGAATTGAAACAACATCGAAAATGAACAATTAAAATTTATTTTGATTTAATTATTAATTAAATTATAATGATATTGGGTGACTTCACCAGTGAATGAACG